>PVHP010019561.1:0-31713 GCA_004024765.1 Zapus hudsonius
TTAGGAAGAAACCAGGAAGCGCAAAGTGAGATGTGTAGACTATTGGGTCCAAAATAGATATGAAATAGCAGTGCATAATGGAATTTGTCCAGAGTAGCATTTCTATGTGAATGGAACCAGTAGGGAAACTGCAGTGAGGTCAGGACAAAGGAGGAAATGCCAGGATGCTCAATTGAGATCTGAGAATAAGACAAAGCTGTTCGTTGTGCTAAGTATAGATTTTTATAAAACAGTTCAACAACTCTCAAGAGTGGCCAGTAATGACCCTAGAAAGACTGTACTGTGAACCAGGTAATGAAGAGCTGAAGCTAATGTCTGCCACAAGCCGAAGGTCTGAAGAAATACAGTTTTACAAAGAAAGTGTAGATCATGTGTGCATTTCACCAATCATATTTTATACAGAAAACATGAAGTATGGGTGTTTCTTTAAAGGCTTTATTTATGAAACTAGCACTCAACTTTCTTTATATCATACTGTCTCACCATATGCGATCCTGTAAAATTTGAAGAGAAATAGACACTTTGGTGTGTGTATGACTTTGTAGAATATTCTCTAAGCATTCTCTCTGTCTCTCTGTATCTCTCTGTCTCATACACACACTATTAGCAGGACTCTTTCATAAAGTTTGATGTCTTCTACTTCTTGGAAATTGGGTGTTACCAGTGTGTTCATTGCCCTTCTGGGAAATTCATCTACCTGTCAAAGAAGAAAATATTGTCGATGTCTTCTGCACTGCTTAAGAACTCAAAGTTTTTATAGTTGACAAAATGTTAAAGCCAGTTCCTAAATGCTTCATTAGGACTTCAGATGAAAACTTAGGACATATTTACTTACCATTCTGTTCAAATTACAATGTATTAACATCAAAGCCAATTATGAACACGGGCATTCACCACACAGATGAGTCATCATAAATGCTGCTGTTACCATTTCAATTTTAAATGTATGAGCAGAAATATGTGAAAATAAATGCTCTTCCTACCTTCAGTCACCATATCCATCAGCAAGAGTGATTTTTCTAGAAACCTTTTAAAGAACTCTTATGTTTGTCTTTCTACCATGCTCCCTTTTCTTCTGAATACCATCTCTTGGCAATGCCAAAAGCCACCACATCAAAGTCCTCCAACCTTCCTTTGGCCCCAAAGTTGGCACCTAGCCTTTTCTTTCAATGTTTTAAACTAAAAAGAGTATAAAAAAGAGCCTTTCCCATGTCAGAAGCTATAGGATATAAAATTTAGAAGGTATCAGAAGTCATGTCTTCGACTGTGCCTGGAAAACTACTCTCAGTGAGAAAGCCTGAAATTGATACAGAACAAAAAGCAGAGACAAGGCCAAGGGAAGTTAGTATTCAGGCTCCTGGAGCTGCCTGACCACCTGTGCTAGGCAGGTATAACTTGAATTTTTTGTCATTAAACAAAAAGTCCTATCCAGGGTATTTGACAGTGTCCTAGGCGCACATATAGAAAGAAATATTAAAACATATTATTTGAAGGATTATTCATCCTTATGGAGGTGGATCCATAACCAGAGTTAGCCATAGTAGGATATGTAGCTAGTACATGTACCATTGTACATAATAGAATCTACACTATACAACATAGTTCACGTAAACTATCATTGGTAGCTTTATGTCGCAAATTCTTTGAAACTAACAGTCTTCTCTTCATAAGGTTAGATCTAATTCCCCTTCCCTTTGAATGTAATGTAGTAGCTTGCTTTTGGCAAGCGATGTTATAGATACTATAGAAGTCATGTTATGCAATTTCTATGACCAAGTCTGAGCATGAATAGCTGTATTTTGCCTTCTCTCTTGGACCAACCACGGTTTGGACAATGTCAAGCATGGAGACACGCATGCATGGTAGGAAATTCAGAGCTCCTCCTAACTTCCAGCACCAACAAAGGTGTCGTGCCTGTGAGCACGGGTCGTGCAATTTCAGTTAAATCTTCCTGTAGTTCTTCTAAATATCTTGACTAGATGCTGCTTGAGAGAACTCACCAGACATGCCACCCTTGAAATTGTGACCCACAGAACTAAAAAAAAAAAAAAGGTTTATTGCTTATTTAATTTATTATATGTGGTAGCTCAAATGTAATGCCCCCCATAGGTTCATGTGTTTTGAATACTTGGCCCCAAAATGGTGGAAATTTTGGGGAAGTTTTGGGGAGTTTGAGCCTTGCTGGAGGAGGTTGTCACTAGGGTGGTCCTTAGGATAATATAGCTTAGCTATATTATAAGCCCGGCACTCAGACAACTTCCTTCCCACTGATAAGTCGCTGTGACCTGCTCTGCCCATCGTACTTTCTCCACCATGATGAAAATGCCCTGGCAGAAGATGAACCACTTTGTGCATCTGCCATCACACGGGCCCCAGAGAATCAACCCGGGGTCGTGAGGTTCTGCAGACAAGTGCCTTAACTGCTGAGTCATCTCTCCAGCCTCCAATATTATATGTTTTAGCAATTGGTGCTAAGATCAATACCTAGTTCTTTACAATATCTAGCTCAAAAAGGAAAAGTTCATTAGAAAAAAAGTCATCTTTTGAATGTTCAGAAGTGAAACCCAGTTGTCAGATAAATGAGCAGCTCTCTCCTCTCTTCAAGGTCCAGTCTCTTGGCTGAGCTCCCTGGAGATGGCCGGCCCTTGGAGAGTGCCTTCATTTCGGGCTGTACAGGAGAGAGCGTGGTTGCCAGACCTGCCTGACCGGCTGCACCAAAGACGAGCCAGCACTTTGCTTTTACTCTTTTTATAAAAACTTTTTTTTTTATTGTCCATATGAGTTACATAGTTTAGTGGGCCAACAATGAGTTGTGATCCCCAATTCCTCATGGCCCCCCTCCCCATCCCCAGTCAGCTGGATATACTCCTCCATGGGCCGTCTGGATCAGTCTTTGTGGTAGGGGACCATGGATAGCCTAGTCTTCAGCCAGGTTCTCATGACCCAGGTGTGTTGTTACTGAGGGGGGCCATGTCTCTGGATATTCTCCCCCACCACGGCTCTCACAATCTTTCTGCCCCCTCTTCCGCTCAGTTCCCTGAGTCGTGGTGGGTGAGTATTAAGGCTGCTTTAAGATCGTGAGTTTAGGGGTTTTTGTGTCGATAATCGTTGGTTTCTGTCTCACTGGCTTATCCTGTGTTGATTGAATGGCTGTGGCTGTGGGTCCCTTGTTCATCAGAGAGACCAGAAACACAAGCAGGGTGAGGTGGTAACCTAACAAATGGTACATGGTATTTGGGATAGAAGTCGAAGTGCTTTGTTTTCGTAAGTGGTCATTGAGAAGGAGCTTCCTGCCATTCCCTGAGCCTGTCACCCACTGTGACCGCATTGGGCTAAGATTTTTTTTGTTGTTTTCTTTATGGTATTGTTCCATTTGGGCTCATACAGCATCAGAGACCCTCTGGCAGCATCTTATTCATACTGGAAAGTGACAAGAAGGTGTAATGGGAAAGCTGGGGTTCCCAGCTGATTCCAATGTACCTTAAAACTTATGAGTATCTGGATTCTTGTTTATAAAATTAAAGAATTAAAATTATAGACCACCAGAGGGTAAAGTATAGTGGGAGACTTTATTTAAAAAGAAAATAGAAGCTACAGAGATCTCCAGCCACTAGTGAGGAGAGAGCACGTGGGAGAGGTTTCAGCCACAGAGCTACAAAATCTGTGCTGGGCAGCCCAGCAAAGGAAGGAGAGGATCATGAGGAAAAAGGTTCATGTGGGAAGAAAACACTCACCACAGCCTGTTCTAACTGTGGTGAGGGGGCCTTTCTTTCCTAGGCCTGGAGATTTATGTGTCTCTCTGCTGGGCAGTCATGAGGGGAAAATAGAATGAAACTTCCTGTTCCCCTGGCCAGGTGAGCCAGAGAAGACAGCTGGTTGGTCTACCTTTGACCAATCAGTTTCAGGATTAGGTTTGAACTCTAGTAAGAGACACCTCCCTCTCAAGGAGAGCAGCGTCAGGCATGAGATAAGTGGAGCCTGACTGAGAATACAAGTTCAAGGACACTCCTGGTTATCTTTGGGTCCCAGTCACCCTAACCTGTCACAGAAGGATCCTCGCAAACTAATGTGGGAGGCAACTAGGCCATCCATGTAGTTGTAGGCAGAAGAGACACAGGCCAAACACTGATATTATAAATGCAAAACATTCTCTGTAGAGTTGTCTTTCCCACATAGTAATTATATGTCATTGTGTATATATACTCTATAGCTTATTTCTCAAAACATAGTTGTGGCTACATTTTTGCCAATGTTATTTTCATAAGACATGTGCCACATAAATGATCAGGGACAGCCCAAAGCAAAAGCCACCAAGTCCTGGTTTATATTCACCCTCTCTTTGCAAATATATGCAAGACTTCAGAAAATTGGACTCACACATTTCCTACATAGAATAGAATTAGCTTGCAATTTTTCAGCTACCCTAAAGGCAATCTACCTCAATGCTGTGGTGTTAAAAGGCAGAAGAAGTGCTCTATTTTGTCTGTGAGTGGTTACCACCGCCTCAGCACACACAGAGGATATTTTTGACTCTTTGCTGACACGAGTTACAGAGCCAGTTGAGAAAACCTTCTGTGTCAAAACAAACAAAAACTCACCAGAGCAAATTAGGGATAGACAAACTTGGAAGCTGGGTGAGAGCTGTGAAACCATCAGAACACCAGGATTTAGGATGGTTCTTGACAGTTCTTTAGGATTTCTGGGAACACTCCTGGGGCAGTATTTCATTTCCATGGAAAAGTTCCATGTCTCCCAGCAGGAAGAGGCACGTAACGGCCAGAGGCAACCTGATGGTAAAAGTCTAAATAATTCATGGTCACAGATCCATCAAAATGTGCAAAAATTTCATGTCTTTATCCACTTCTGTGCATTAAGAATGATTTAAGGTAATTGACACCTTTATGTACTCCAAGGAACAAAAGAATTATTTTGCAACATTTCGCCATATTGTTCACGGTTTTGCTGGAATATGCTATTGTATATTTTGTTTATTCATTCAACAAGTCTTCATGGAAGTCTCATTCAGTGGCAGGCCCTGAGCTCTTGTTGGGTGTACAGAGTTAAAGAAGAAAGGCCTGGTCAATATATAAAAGAGACGTGTTTAAATCTGTATCAAGCAACCATAGTATAGAAGCATAACAGAGCTGGCCTAATTCCCATCCCACCCCTAATAGGTATCTGAAAGATCCAGAAGGTTGCCTTTTAAGTTGAGTTAGGTAGCTCGGAGGTTAGCCATTGAGGAGATGAAATAAAACTTAGAGTTTCTAAAGAATGTGAAGTTGTAGGCCGAAACGATCAGATGTGGAAATGAAAACAGATCTCATCTTTCTAGTTTAGCTGTATCTAGACGTTTGCCAGGTGAACCTTTAGAGGAAGAGGAAAAGGATATCAGCAGTCAGGTTACATCAAGAGCAGATTTCAGCAAATCTAAGAAGACCCTGCTGGGCTGGGCCAGAATGTCCTCTGCTAACCAAGTCTACTTCTCCCAAAGGGGTCCCACTGGAACAACCTACCTCCTTGTACAGCGTGATCTTGACTGTTTCCTCTCTGCTTTCCCTCATGGAGAAGGCAGAATCAACAGCACAATGGGTGAGAACATAAGCTTTCTGGCCAGCCATGCCTGCTTGGGGACCGGCTCTGACACCTTTGATTAGCTGTGTGATTTGTGTGAGTCTCACAGCTCCTCTGTGCCTCTGATCACACACTGGCATGGCCATCCTTCTTGGATGCAATGAAATTAGATAAGACACTTAGCTCAGAGCCCAGCAAGAAGCAAGAGTGCTAGCCTCATCCAGATGTCCCTCCCAAGAACCTCAAGGACGTTTCTTATTAAGGAAAATGAACCTCATTAACTGGCTAGCTCACTTCATAAACTCACTTAAAATCAGTGCTCTGTGCATATCATCTGGAAGGCATGTGCCACGAACTCCTACCCTTCAGACATTTCATAAGGTGACTTTTCCAGGGTGGTGGCTGTAGAACCAAGAGAACTTCTGATTTGGAAAAGCAGTTTTTTGTTACTTTATTTCAGAAAAGAATCCTAACCAAGTGGCCCTGTAAGAAAAACACAGGCTTGGGCTGGAGAGATGGCTCAGCAGTTAAGGCACTTGCCTCCAGTGCCTAAAGCCCCAGGTTCAATTCCCCAGGACCCACATAAGCCAGACCCACAAAGTGGTGGCCCTGGTGCTCTCTCTCTCTCTCTCTCTCTTCTCTCTTCTCTCTCTCTGTCTTGAAAATGAATAAATAAAACATTTTTGAAAAAAGAAAAACACAGGCGTTTTCAAAACTGCCAAATGTGGACTGAATCATGAAAGGGAGAAACAACATGAAAAAGTACATTATTATTTTAAAATGCTTTGAAACGAATTCAAAGGCTCAAGTGAGGAGGTCACCCAGCATGTTTGTCACTGTGTGACTGACATGATTTACCTGTCTTCCAGAGACTCTCACCTGGCAGTGGGGCTCAGGGGGACGGACACCCACTCGTTGGACCCTTTCCATTGAATATCTTCTAGTCTTGTAAAATGCATTCTTATTGAATGGCAACTCAGAAGGCGATTTCAATGAAAGCTATAGGTCCCCATCTTCCCTGGCTCTCAGGCTGACGATGCAGGAAGTCTGGTTTAAGCCTGAAATGACCTACTGATGAAGTTACTTCCTCACCAGCTACTGCTGTCTTCTACAGCCCAGAGCACTGAGGAGGCCTCTCTGAAGGGTCCCAGTGTCCCCACTCACACTCAGTCTCCTGTCATTTCCTTGGGATTGCTCTCTGCTCCGTGAGGGGGGAGCTCACTACATGGAGCCCTAGATGTAAGGGAGGTAAGCTTCCTACAGCCCCAACCAGGGTACTACACTTTCCCAGGCTGATGTTAAAACTACATCATTTTCCATTTCTGCCAGTGGGCACCCAGAGCCAAGCCCTGTCCTTTGAAGTAGGAAAGAGAGAGTTGTGTAGAGAAATATAACTGAAATTGACATACGGGAGGAACAAATGACATACTTGGGAGTCGCCTTGTTTCCAGGCTTAGGGGATTGATTATTTTTACTCAAAACTTATGTTCATTCTGGGGGAGGACTTGTTTCCATTTGGAACCGTCTCTCAAATTATCTGAGTTCCTTAAAATCTGCAATGAAAATATTCATTGAATTTCTATGAATAGATAAACTTGTTTGCTTTATAGTAGCACTTAAGTTTTCATTAGGCAAAAATTAGAGGAAGAGCCCTTCTGTCTTTAGTCAGCTTCCTAATTACACTAATTTTGTTTGATTAATATATTAGGCTCTGGAGGAAAAGAGGGAAAAAACGAGAAGGGAGATCACAATAGATTCCCTTATTCTCGGTCCCAGACAGCACAGGAAATCCTCAATTAAATTGTACCACTGCCCTCAACACTCAATAAACCACATGCATTATGTTTAATATCTTTAGACTCATTTATAATAATGGTTTTTTGTGGCATGGTGAAATTAGCTTATTCTTTCTAGACTTTCTTTTTTTTATTATTGCTGAATAAGGCATGCTTTTTGCACAACAAAATAAGTTCAGAAGAATAAATGCTGAAAAATTTTCCCTTCTTCCCTTAGGTTTTCATTAGAAAAAAAAAAAAAAGATATGTTCCTAAAAACAGTTTCCTCAGTTTTCAGAGAGACAACAGGGCATACTATGGAACTATGTATTTCAAATTATACTAGGTGTTTTGCTTGACAGTACTGAAAGGGACAGAAGAATTCCCCCAGAGAGGAATACAAATACGGGAGCAGAGAATTTCAGACAGAAAAGTCTTGTCACGGTCTTAGTTCTATTTTACACTCTCTCTTCTGATATTAGGTCTGACTTAGGAAGGTAGGCAGAACCCTGACAATTAGAAGCGTGGCAAGCAGCCTTCAGAATTGGTGGCCCAATAAAGTTCTGCAGATGGTTTTCTTTCAACTTCTGTTCCCATAAGTGGGCGAGGCCACCACCAGTGAACATTGGCTGAAGAAGAGTTATGTCTCCCAGGAGGCCTTTCCTTCCCTCACTGTCAATGGTTAAGAAGCCCATGAAACATAGTTGTGAGGTATACATCTGCTGTCTGGTAACACTTAGAGAAATGCCACTGTCGGGACCCAGCCTGGCTGTATATCTGAGAGCTAAGTTTTAATACACATCCGGATGAGAGCCCAGAGCATGGTAGCTCATGCCTTTGTTCCTAGCACACCTGTGCCCCCAGGAGGCAGAGGGGATGGCTGACAGCCCTAAATCCTGTTTATAAGTGCTAATAGGTTTTACTCCTGCTGGCTGAGTTTCCGTAACTGTGTCCCTGTTTGCTGAGCCCCCTTTGTGTAAGAGATAAGGCAATGCAACACATCCCTAGATTGTATATAAGGTTGGATGCTAAAATAAAGTTTGGACATCTGCTTGGACACTTCTCCCAGCTGGGAGTGTATATGGGGCTCCGGCTGCACGCTCACCTTTCCTCAATTGAGCCAGGTCTCCTGCTGGCCAGAGAGACTGAGGCTCATTTAGCAGGGGGCCAGGGACCCGTGCGGTAACCGACATCTGAAGAAGTAACCGACATGCCACTTCCTGTGAAGTGATGGGCCAGGCCATCTAGCTCCTTCTACCTTCTCTACCCTAACCTATGTGAAAAAGGTGTACTTCCCACAGGACAGTGAGCGTCTTCAAGTGTCCTTGTAATGCCATCACCTTGGCAACACCCAAGTCTTAGGGACACATTCAAACTCTGGCATTGATCTGTCAAGAATGTCCAACCATTTAACATTGCAACATAATGGCCTCTATATTCCTAGCTATCCTGGGATGCACAAGGCCCACAGGCCACAGGCTGGGCATGCCTGAATGATGCCAATCATAAATGTCACTTAGTCTAAGCTGCCCTGGGAAGTCCTGTGTCTCCACTGAATCTGTAATGAGGAGTCAGGAGGTGGTCATCAACCTGCTTTACATGTTCTGCAGCCAAACTACCCAGGTCTGTTCCCATCCAGGCAGAGGGCAGGGTGATTTCAGAAGCCCAGGACAACAGAGGAAAGAAGGCAGAGACTTGTCAAGTATCTCCAGAAGTGTGATTTAATGGAGTGTTTGTATCTCAGAATGACAGATCTATTGGAAAGCTATGGTCCTGACGACATACTCCCTTCATGGACTCTCCAGATGTGCTTAGAGATTGTGTTCTGAGAAATCACCCTCATTCTCTGAGTTTCCACATTTTCTTGGATAGTACGTGAGAGAATCGGAGCCAGTGAACATCCTTCCTCAACATTCAATGATCCTGGGCTAGAGAGATGCTTCCATGGCTAAAGGCTTATCCTGTGAGCATGAGAACCTGAATTCAAACCCAAACACCCAGGTATAGTAGTGGACACCTGTATTCCTTGCCCGAGGGAGGCAGACGAACAATCTGGGGCTCACTGGTTAGCTACTCTAGCTGAATCGGTAGGTAAGACCTAGGTTTAGTGAGAGACCCTGCTTCAAAGAATACCATGGAGAGTGACTGAGAAAGACATCTAAGATTGTCCTCTGGCTTCCACACACTCATGCACACACATGCACACATACACTTGCACACCCATGTGCCCACAAGCATATACCATTTATGCCCACCGCACAAGCATACACATGCAAAAGGAAAAAAATAAAATTCACTAATCCTGATGGCTTCTCAATTCTGAGCAAGGATGAAGTTGACAAACACCAGCACCCAATGACTACAAGAGACTTGAAATTTCTAGCAAACTTTTTTTGGCTTCTCACAAAAGTGAATTCATTTTAATGACACTTTTAGCTTCAGGGAAAAAAAAGCTTAACAATAACTGCTGTGTTTCTTAAAATATTATCTTAACATTAAATCTAATTTATACTGATGTGAGAACATTATCCTTCATTTTAGGACATGATTTTTAACTATTTCAAAAAATGTTTGCAAGCCTTAAATCCTCTTTGCAGTTTTTCTGATACTTGAAATGTATTATTTTAGTCCATTGGTGCTTGCTATAAGTAAAGCCTAAGAGGAGATAATTTATAATAAGCAGGAAGTTATCTTCTTCCAGCTCCAGAGGCTATTAAGACCAAGGTCAGCACACTGGCAGCTCTCTTCCCAAGATGGTGCTTTACAGCCGCTATATTCCCCATAGAGAAAAACACTCTTCCCCAAGGTGGAGAGACGAGCTCCCCAGATGCAGGGCTTTCCTTGACTTCATTCACGAAGAAAATTCACCACTTTCTACCCATCCTTTGGATGTTGTTCCTCAGGTACCAATCCACTTTTATGAGAGAGGGTCTCTCATGTGGCCTCAAATTCACCAAGTAGGCCAGCTTAGCAGGCCAGTGAGCCCCAGGGATCCAGAGGCCTCCACCTCCCTAGTGCTGGGATGACGAGCATGCATCACCATTCCTGGCTGTGTTTTGCTTTTTTTTTTTTCAACATGAGTTCTGGGGATCGAACTCAGGTCCTAATGTTTGTAGAGCGAGTGCTTTCCTGACTAAGCTATCTCCCAATCCACATCGGCAACACCTGAATTTTAAAGGGGACACATACAGACCACAGCATTGATAAATATCGTCCACATCTTTATGGATTTTATCTTATTATTATTATCTTCTTATTATTTATTTTATCTTAATAGTCTAAGCTGCCAGTAGGAAGATATGGTGGGAATTTGTCATCTTTCTTGTACCCTTTGTATTCCAAGTGCACCTTAGGCACAGTAACAAATAATAAATTGGGAAAAAATCCACTGTCCAGAATTTTAAATATCAGGTGTGGTGGCACACGCCTTTAGTCCCAGCACTCGAGAGGCTGAGGTAGGAGGATAGTCATGAGTTCAAAGCCATCCTGGGCTACAGAGTGAATTCCAGGGTAGCCTGGGCTACAGTTAGACCCATCTTCAAAAAAAAAAAAGACTTTTAAGTTTTTAAGTAGGCCTTATTTCTTATGCTTTCACCTTTCTACTTGCTTCTGTGTTTTGAGAGGAAATAGAGAAAAAGCTGTCCTACGTGCAGGAAGAGTCATGCCAACTGAAATCCCTGCTTTAACCATCTTGATTTTGGATAAAGTAGTTTCTCCAGACTCTGTCTATCTCATAGAAGGAAGTAATGACACTACTGTCTCAGAGTTATTAATGACTCACTGTGATCTTGAACAAAAATAAGAACACGGGACACATGCTAAGTGTGTAACAAATGCCATTACCTTTTTTCTCTCTTTACATGGTCCAACTAACTTGTCATCTAGAGAGTTAACAAAAGAATTATAATAATATGGAAGTGATTGGTTCTTTGCTTGTGTGCATATATAGTGCATATACATACAGCATATATGGATACATGGGCATTTATATGTGCAAATATTATCTGAGTACCATACACAGGTACATAGAACATAGTAATTGTATATGAAATGTCCTAAAACTGCCAACCACTATGTAAAACCATGGGGTTTCCACAAAAAAATGTCAGACATGATATTTCTCAGAGAAGGAACTCATTAATTCTCCTCCCTGTCACCATCTCCTCATGGAGAGTTTGAGGCAAAAGATGAAAACGAAGAGAAGAATCTGTCTTTACTCTATTCTTAGAAGTCTGAAAACAAAGATTTTTGGAAGAAAACACGGAGCAAATTGTGCTATTTACAGGGTGCCATATAAAACGATGGCATCACCTCGTGTCAGAAGGAGTTAGGCAAAGCTGAGTTATCCCCCAGCTTGAAGAACGACTCTGAGGTTTTCATGGACGTGACTAATGTTTTGCTGTTTGCCTCAGTCTATTTTCCTGAGTGTTTCTTTGAATTGTTCTTGTCTGAGTTGACAGAGATTTTCCAGGATATAATTAGTTGATATTATTCAATTCAAAAACTCTTCCTTTTCAATGCGTGTTCCCATCATTGTGGTAAGTAACAGCTTGTCCCCTACACCTCCTGGGTGTGTTAATATTGAAGCCAGAACATGCCCAGAGTAATGGATTCCTTCCATTTCATTCAGAACACCTTTGCTAGCTCTTCAGAAAGTATTTTCCCAACTTTAACTTTTGGATCAGAAACAAGGCCTTCATCTCACTACAACATATCTCATCCTGACTGAACTTCGGGTTTTTGCCTAAATTGGAAGAAAAGGAGGAGGGGGAGTTACCCATTAAATTTGCTTCAGAATGTCAAAGAGAACGTCAGAAGCATGAATATCTCCTGAAACTGTTCTCCGCTTCTAACACCCCTGCGATGTGGGAGGGATCTTAATTCTGACAGCTGTCTGCAGGCAGGAATTTTTAGCCATTCGTACCTGGAGTTACCTGTCACTATTAGGAGCATGACTTTTGAATATTGAGATGTGGTTTTTTTTTAATGGAGAAAAATCCTTTATGACACAAACTTAGCTGGATTTTAGTGAAGAAAGTCTGGTAATAGAAGCTGTAGTTAACACCGGACTGTGTCCTTGGTCTTAACACGTAGAGTAATCCCTGAAGAGGGCTGAGTTGCAAACAGGGTGCTGTGACTTCTCAGAGGCCATTTTGACTTGCTCTGAGTGGACTGGCTGAAGAACAGCCTTTCTTTTTTTAAATATTTTATTTATCCATTTTCAAGCAGAGAAATGAGAGAGGAGAGAGAGAGACATATGTGGGTACTGGGGAATTGAACCTGCAGCCTTAGGCACCAGAGGCAAGTGCCTTAACTGCTGAGCCATCTCTCCAGCCCCGAGGAACAGCCTTTCTCCATGCTCAAGGTCACGGCCACCAGCAAGCAGCCCAACAGTCCCTTCTTGCCTCTTTGCGCTACTCTCTTGGCACACTGCTCCTGCCACTCAATTTCTTGGCATCAGGTCTCGCTACCTGTTTCCTCACCCAGCGTCTCCTTTGGTTTCTTAGGTTGGGAATGAGCAAGTAATGGAGGTGAAATTGTATCAGCAATTAGCATGCCTATTGGAGAGCAAGTTGAGGCATGAAAACAGAATGCACAAAGCAACAAATAAATAAAGCATGAAGCAGAATGGGGATTCTCCAGCTTTTAAACAAATCGCCAAGAATCCTTTGCTTCTGATTTTGTTACTGGATACAGTTTTGAGAGATTTTGTCCAGAAGGCAGCATGCAGCCTGCATCACTGTTTGACTTGCTGCTCAGGCTTCTCTTCACTCAAACTGTACTAGAGTAATACATATGCATTTGCTTTATTATTATTTTTTAATTTGATAACAAAGTAACAATCTACCAGGCCTTTAAACAGCACCATATGGGATTTTCTAAGCTAGTACTGTTCCAATGCAAAAAGAAGGTTGACTGTCTGTATTTAGCATTCTAATAAGATCAAAATGCTCTAGACACTTCCTCCATTGCTGTGCACATGGAACGAACGCAAGGTTTCTGAGATCCTCATGGTGGGGCTTCCAGTTAGATTGGTCAAAACCAGGCTTAGGTTTCTAACCTTTCCAATTACTGCTGGAGCTCTCTTTCTACATTTTATGTGCGCTGCTCAGTCAAAACACAAACAAAACATCCTGTGACACAAAGTACAAGGTTTTTCTTTTGCACCAGTAAACTAGGATTCTTGCCATCCATCTCCTAGAATGGAAAACATATGAGAACAAAAGGGAGCCAGGAAGTCAAAGACCTGAGCCAAAAGAATGAGCGAAAGTCAGTTTCCCCTATAGATTTTTTTCACTAGAAGCACCATTCACAGAACTTTGGTATCCATGGAGACGAGTGCAGCACATGCCGAGGTTACATATTGTCTGCAGACAGAAAAGGCTATCTATCCAATCTGATGCTACGCTTAGGATTAGCAGTGAGGAAGTGTTCAAGAAGAGTCCTGAATAATTGAGTAACTGTCTTATTCAGGAACTCATGGTTTATACAAGGAAGGATACAGAATAGAAAAGAAATGATGGCGATAATAAAAATAATTCCATGTCAGAGTCTTGGCAACCTTTGACATTCTTGATTTTATTAAGCTGTAATATTATTTTTGAAAATATGTGAAAATGTTCCTGTCACAGTTTTTAAAATATTTTTATGTATTTATTTGTAAGCAGAGAGGGAAAAGGGGAGAGTGTATGAGAGAGGAGAACATGGCAGTGCCTGGACCTCCAGCCCCTGCAAGTGCATGCCAGTCGCAAGCCCCACCGTATGCATCCTGCAAATGCATGCTTGAGGCAAGCTCCACTTTGTGCATACTACAGGTGCATGCCAGATGCAAGCTCCGCTTTGTGCATCCTGCAGGTGCATGCCAGATGCAAGCTCTTCTTTGTGCATCCTGCAGGTGCATGCCAGCTGCAAGCTCCACTTTGTGCATCTGGCTTTATGTGAATATTGAGGAATTGAACCCAGGCCATCAGGCTTTGTAAGCAAGTGCCTTTAACCCCTGAGTCATTCCCCCAGCCCCATCCTGTCACAATTTTACATTTTCCTTTTGGTTTAAAAAACAAAATGTTGTCAAGTAGAAGCTGGAATTTTCCTGAGACCTTTATCATAATTGAGCGATAAACAAGAAAATCAATGAGAAGTCCATAGTAGTCCTGTAGCCTTGTGACCAGACACAAGACAAAGCTAGGGAGAAAAAGCATAACCGAGAAGCAAGTGTTAAACAGAATGTTGACTTAGTCAGGGGTGAATGAGCTGCCATTGCAAAAAAGAAGAGGAAGACTCTGCAAAGAAGAACCCATGCAAAGAAGGTTGTGACTAGGAACAGGAAGTTTGTGGTGATTTCTTTGAGTCCAGAGAGACTCTGCCTGGAGGTGATAAGAGCGTATTAAACTGCACTTCTGAATTCAGGTCAGTGACAGAGAGGCCAGCTAAGAGAATCTCATGTTCTCAACTATCAATGGAATCGGGTGAGAGGTTCTAGCGTAGCCCTGGAGAACAAACCTGAGTATTGAGAAGATGATGAAAAATGAAAGAATTAAAAGCTTACGATTGTTCACATTGGATTCAAGGGATGATATATTTGGATAGGTTTTATGCACCTTTAGAAAGCAGGAAGCTACTGCTTGGTCAGTCCGAGTGTGCAAAGCGAGCGAGCATTCATTCTTTCATCACCAGCAAGCGAGGAGAAGGTGGAAAAGTCCGTGATGGGGCTCCGTGGCAGGAATGGGAGATGATTCGGGAAGGCCAGATGATGCTAGAGAAAAACACATTCCTGTTTTCAATCTCTGGCTGAAGCCTGTCTATTGTTATTCTTTAACCCAAGAATCAGGAGCATTTTCCAGTTTACAAACATCTACCTCAGTTCAAAAACCAAGACGTGTCATACAAGTCACTTTACGTACTGCAAGTGTGTACATTTGGAATAGTTTGTAAGTTACAAAATTAATTTCACATCCGATACATTAAGCAGAATGGGACTGAAACTTGTTTGTTTCAATTTTATGAATACCAGTTGTAGGCTAGACTCAGACCTACAGTGCGCCCAGCCCCCTTCGCCTATGTCTCTTCAGACATTTCCGCTGCTACAGTGTTATTGGAAATGAGAGCATCCATCCCACACCTCTAGCCTTGGCAGAGAATCTGAAGTTCAGGCGGACCTGAGAGTATTAGAAATTATTCATGAAGTTACGAGGTGTGGAGGCTTGTTTCTATTTCATAGACTGGCTGAAGCCGTTTCATGATATTGAGATGAAAGAATAAGCAGGCCAATAAACAAGTAAATAAGCAGGCACTTCTACGCCACTTTACAGAGAACATGAGTGTGTAAGTGTCTAGTTTGCTTAGAAGTTCCTAATGTCCGTTTTTCTGTTGACACCTTATACCAGTTTTTTTTTTATAAATTTTTATTGTACTTTCAAAATCTCTAAAAGAAATACAAAGTGGAATTTCCTGGGGCTGGACAAGACACCCCAAAACATGATCCCTATGTTTCTCCTGTAAGTGTTTGTGTGTGTGTGTAGTGTATGCACATGTGTATACAGATGAGTGTGCCCCATGCACACGGATGGAGATGCCATGAGAGAATGTTCTCCACCCCTTATTGCTTTCGCCTTGTTTCCTTGAGACAGAGTCTCTCACTGAACCAGAGCTGCCTTTTTTTTTTCAGTTAGACTGGCCGACCAGTGAACTCCAGCAATTTTCCAGTTCCTGCCCTCTCCACTTGGGACTGGGGATACTGGGGTACATGGCACTCCATCTCTTTACATGTTGAGGATCCAACTCTGGCCACCTGAGACCCTCACGTGTCTTATCTGCTGAGCCATTCCCTCTGCTCCTTTAATGCTACTGTCCCTGCTCGTGGAATCTTTGTCCTGCTGAGAAGTAAAGGTGTCATTGATGTTTTGACTGCTCAGTAACCTCACGTCTTCCCTCTGGGTTAATGTCACGGAGAGAGCCCCCTCCAGTACAGTGCAGCTGCTGCGTGACCCTGCTGTCATGGGATCTTGGATTACACTTGATTTCTACATGACTTCTTTCTCCGCCATCCTGATTGCTCATCAGTTTGGCCATTGGGCATCTACATCTTGATGGTCTACTGAATGCAGGGTATTGTGCTAAATGCTGGGACACATCACTTAGCTGTGCAAATCTGAACCAGTGGTCTCCCCACTACTAAATACTTAAGAAAGCAATGGGTATGCTTCCAGAAACTACTATAAAGTGTTTTCCTGCTCACTAGAGGACTCCTAAAGAAAAAAAAAAATACCTGTGGGTTGAACTTTCTGTTCAAAAGAATTCAGGTTTTAAATGCTTTTGTGAAGTTCACAAACTTTAATATGAATTTGAACTCTTAATTTTCATCAATTGTATAATTGTTCAAAACTCCAGTGTTTTATAAAAGACATGTTAGAAAAACTTTATAAACACTCTCTATTTTAAATTTACTCAGAGCAATTCCTCTTAGAAGAATCCTGATATAACATGGCTAACAATGTGATAAACTATTAGCTTACCTGTAGTAAATTTACTTTTAAATTATATCTATATTGCAGAAAACAAAACTTTTAGCAACATAGAATTTTAATTGATGGGATAAAAACAAAAGTGTAGGAACTCAGAACCTCATGCCTGTAAGGTAAGCACTTGACTGATAGAACTCTCTTAAATGCAGTGACATTTTGAAGTATTGGAAATTAGGACTTTGGTATATAATTGCTGGGAGGGCAGATCCCAGCACATAATATGGGTTGTCTGTAGCTGTGGGAATCTGAGTTTGGAAGTAAAAGTCTATGGAAGTCACAACTGTTGCTACTGCTGGTGGTGGTGTTTCCATTCATAAAAATCAACAGCGCATTGATGTGTATTATCAGACAACTGCTACGTTCAGAAGGATCTGTTGATGGCATGGTACCAGCTCCTACCTAGGATAGCAGAGAGCACAGGAATGGAAAATACACGTACAAGATGGGTAGATGAACAGGCTGGAAAACTTTGCCTAGAGGCTGGTGGTTTGAATCAGCTGTACCCTATAGACTCATGTGTTTTGGATGCCTGGTCCCCAGCTGGTGGCAATTTGGAAGACAGACATTACCTGAGAAGGTGTGCTGCTGGGGACGAGCTTTGGGGTGTCCTAGCCAGATCCCCCTTGCCAGAACTCAGTTCATTCTCTTGTTGATATCCTCCACCTGTTGTCAAAAGAAGTGATTTCCAGCCAAAATTAACCCTTTCCTCCCATCAGCTGCTTTGGGTCAGTGTTCCGCCCCAACAACATAAAGATAACTACAATAGACATGTTCCTGATTGACTGGACACACCAAGGCGAGGTCTGTTAAGAAAGGGGAGAAGAAGCCCAGTTCCACAAGGAGAAAAGGGTAATCAGAGCTAAATTATGATTTTGAAATTCTCCCTGATTGAAAAGGCTTTGATAGTGGCACTAAATGGTAAAGTCCAGAAGACACTTTTTTTCTTCTTTCTTTCCCTACTTGCCATTCTTTCCATGATTCTAAGTTAAACTGACACCTTGGAGACCTGGTCTTATGATAGTCTCTGGGTTTGAGCAATAGATTTAATGAAAGATGGGTAGGTTGTAGAAGGAAATGAGAAAATAATTTGAAATAAAAATCATGTCAAAGGCATAGGAGGAAAATCTAGTAAGAGGGATGAATATTTCTCTTTTGTCTGATTTTCAGTAAATAATAATGTATTTGGCTATCAATGCTATTTATATCTTAGAGCATGCCCTCAATGCATAATCACAAATCTTATTTATTTGATGATTACCAATAACTTTCTTGTAAGTTAACAAGAATTGTATTTCCAAAGAACATGTCCTCAATGTGTTATCTTATTGTCAATGAGCAGGAGGGTTTTGCTATTGGCAGGTAGGGTTATGGTGAATTGGGAATGCCAAGTTCATATAAAATACAGCATCCGTAGGCACAGAGTTATTAGATTTGGAAGAATAGTATTGCTAGAGATCCAGCTCAGAGAAAATGCCCAGGACCTGTTCTGAGCAAAGCCCTGAGTCCAGGGGGACTGTACCAAAAGGTCACAGGCTGTTTTACACCCAGCTGATGATGGAAGATAGTAACCATGCATTACCTTTCAAATGTCTTAAAAATTCAGAAGTTTGGAACCCTGGTTTTTTTACCTTTCAAATTCTCAGCCAGTCTGAATTCTGTTGCCCTTATCTATGGCATTCCCAATAAAGGACCTCCACTTCCACAGCAACCTGCTCTCTAACTCCTCCGTCCATCCTCACCCAGGTCTGTTGGAACCAATCTCTCTAAGGTTTGCAAAACCCAGGGGGATATATTAATGCATATTATTTATTCTATGCAACTTAAAATGTCTTTTGATATATTCCTTATGTTTTAGATTTTTATTGACAACTTTGATCACATGGAAGGCTTGGATCGTGATGATAGCTGCTTGGTCCTCATCATTGTGGTCTTTGTGTGTCGTTAGTGAAGACGGTCTGTGCTTTGAGATTTGGTTTTATCTGCTGTCATATCTTTTCTGAAAAGTTAATAGCTGTAGAGTCCATATTTAAATTTTATCTACAAGGCCAGCCTGAGACTACATAGTGAATTCCAGGCCAGCCTGGGCTATAGTGAGACTCTACCTAAAAGAAAATCTTTTATCTAACAGAGGGACATATTTGTACAATGGATTTTGGAATAAGTCTAACTTGTTTTAATGGTATATTTTGAAAATGGCTAATCTTTTGGCATCATTGACCATCAGCCCACTCCTCCACTATGTAAAATACCACCTTTATCATATGTTGCTGTGGTGCTCTTATTGATTTACTTTTTAGCCTCCCTTTCCTAATTATTTATTTTCTATTGATTTATATCCACTAATACCAGAGTATTTTAATTTTTATAGATATTTTAGTTATTACACTTCTATTTCCCTCTCAGATTTTTTTAAATTTTATTTATTCATCTTCAGAGATGAATAAATAACTCTATCCCAGGCTGACCAGGAACTCACTCTGTAGCCCAGCCTGGGCTTGAATTCATAGACTCCTACCTCAGCCTCCTCAGTGCTGGGATTAAAGGTATTAGTCACCATACCCAGTGCCAGAATTTCAATATGGTGAGAGAGCCCTGCCTGCTCCATTTTCTACCACTCCAGCTAAACCTCGCATTGGTATCCAGAACAAACCACTCTGCCCCTCACCTATGTGCCTGTATTTATAAATGCTGTCAGCACAGCTGGGAGCACTTCTGTCTCTAGTACACTCACCTGGTGGAGTAGCTCCTACTCATGTCAGGAATCCTCGCCTTTTCTTGCAGACTTCCTCTCTTGCAACCTCTAGAATTTACCTCAAATGTCATTGTCTTCCATTTGCAAAGCTCAGACTCTGGTTTAGGATCTTCTTTGACATGCTCAGATCCCAAGCTTTCCCTTAGCACATTATTCATTCCCTGTACCGTAAGGGTCCATCTGTCTTCACCCATCAATAGGAATGCAGAATTGCTATTTCAATGCCCTACTTGGTAATCTTCAATAATCTCTTACCTGATTATTAAAGTTTGAGTTCTGAGTTTAACTTTTTACCATTTTCACTAAACTTCCATGGAGAGACATCCCACATCCTGTATTCCTGTCATCCTGAACCCGCCAGTTTCTCTCTGCATGTAACATGTGTCTTCCTACTTAAGAATAAAGGAAAGCTATATTCTGCAAAGATTTCCCAAATCCCCCTTGGCTGAAGTAATCCTTTTTTCCCTGAATTTTTGTTGTACTTTTTTTTCTTCCTTTGGGGCCCTTTGGTCTATTATCAAAATATGTCTGTTAAACTTACAGACAGGAAGATAACTTTTCAAGGTAGAGATCATATCCTATCCTTCACTGTACTCCCAACAGTGTTCTGAGCTGTTCATCTGGCTCATTCTAGTAACATGTATTCAATAAGAATTTCATGAATGAATTTAACATTTGCAAGGCCTCTGATAAATGTATCATCTTAGAGTGCAGCAAGACAAGAATTGTATATTCTAATCCCTTAATAGAGAAAATAGAAGTTGAATTGCAAAGGAAAGAAGATGTCTGAGAGTGGTTATGGGCTATTTGGAAGGGGGATTAAGAAAGGCTTGAAATAAAGTTACTTCTTTTAGATGATTTTTGTAACTAGTAAATTGCAGAAAATGTGGTCATTTCGAATGCTGTGCCTCAAAGGACATTGCAAAATATGAGTTTAATAATGGCGCTTCTACAGAGCAGTTCATATTTTAAAGTTAGTAGTCTTAAATTTATGTTACTATGTGTTGCGGTCAGCATTCTAGTTGCTGCGCAGAAAGAACCCAAACAAAAGCGACTTGTGGAGGAATGGGTTTATTTGGCGTATGGACTCGAGGGGAGACTCTATCCTGGCAGGGAAAACGATGGCATGAGCAAAGGGGTGGACATCACCTCTGCCACAGCACTGGAAATAGCAACAGGAAGGTGTACCAAACACTGACAAGTGGAAGCTGGCTTATAACCCCCATAAACCCGCCCCCAACAACACAGCTCTACCGAGGTTATAAAATCCAAACTGCCATCAGCTGAGGTTCGATTACTCAGAACACATTCATTTGTTTATGGGGGACACCTGGATCAAACCATGATACTATGTTTAGTGGAGTTAGACAAATAAAAACACAGGTATTGATATAGCTTATAGCCTTAGAATTTTCTCCAGTTGCAAGTAGTGATGGATTTCTATCAGAGAGAAGAGAGTCAACAGCCACTTCTAGGAAACGTGAACACACTTGTTAAAGTTGTTTAGGACCGTTCCATCTGTTAAGTAGCAGAAAGTCAATTCAGATGAGGTCAGGAAGAGAGAGCAGAAGGAGAGAGGAAAGAGAAAAGGAGAAATGCTTCATCAACTTCAAGTTTGTGCTTAAATACCACCCCCTTGGAATGTGATCCTTCCTGGACATTTGAGTGCAAACTCTTACCAGACCTACTATCTTATTATTTTCTCCACAGCGTTACCTTCCAATATCGTATATAATCTTGATATTCATTGATATGATCTTATTCTCCTCAGAAACATCCAAGAACTCTTCATGAAATATTCCCTGAGCATTTTTAAGAGTCTGCTCAAGCAGGGGATTATTGTGCATATGTGTTATAAGTATGTGTGTAGTGTGTATAAGTAGGTGTTAGTGTGTGTGTGTGTGTGTGTGTGTGTGTATGTGTTGTATGCTCCATGCACACTCTTAGGGAGGTCAGCAGAGGCCATTGAGTCTCTTCCTCTATCACTCTTCTATCTTACTTCCTTGAGACAGGGTCTCTCAATGAACCCGTAGCAAGCCTTAGCAATTCTCCTGTCTCTACCCCCTCAGATCTGAGGTTACATGGCCACACCTGGCTTTTTACTGTGTTTACATAGGTGCTAGAGGTCAACTCAGGGCCTCCTGTCTGTGCAGCAAGCATCTGACATACTGAGCCAGCCCTGAGAACCATTTCTGCTTCTATCATACTTTGTCTTTCAGCCCTGCTCCTTCCACCTGCATACACACTCACACACATGCACATGCACACTCCATCACACACACTCACTCACACACATACTCACTCACATACACATATACACATACACACACACACAGCTGTCTGGAATCCAGCCATCTCACCTTCTTCTCAGATAAGTGCAGTAAAGGCCATGATAATATCTCACCTACTTATTGCAATGGACTCATTATTGGTCTCTGTTTCTGCCCATGTTCAAAATGATTGTTTACCACCCAGAAGAGAAAGAAATCCTTTTAGAACTAATGACAGAGTACTCCTTAGCTCAAGTCACTCAGGGAATTTTCACCCTAGTATACATCTTAAATTGTGTGGCCAACCACAAGACCTAGATCTTGTCTTGGGCATACCTCCTGAACCCATTTTTCCCTTTATTCATTCCCTTCCAGCCACCAAGTTTGCTTTCCTGCTGTTTGAATACTCCAAACATGCACCAGTCTTCAGGGCTTTAACTCGCTTCCTCTACTTGGAATGAAAACATGGATGTTGGCTGCTTCTTTGCCAGACCCAGGCTTCTTAGGAAGGGTTGTGTAGTAGCTTGAATGGCTGCACCCATCAAATAGATTCAGGAGTTTTGTTAAAGCTTGAAACTTGAAGGAGGTGTCACCTTGGGCAGATCCTAATGCCCAGTCCTAAGGCACTACTGGAATTAGACCTGGAATTCCAGCTAAGATAGGCAGAGAGCAGTCTTAGCTCTTCAGAGCTCCCTACTGTTTGCTGGTGTGTGTGGTGTGGATGATGGGTCTCTCTCTTTCTGCTTGGACCTGTGAAAGGGAGCCAGCCTCCTTCACCATTATGGAACTTTCCCTGGATCTGTAAGCTTCAAATAAATCACTTCTTACTCCCATAAACTGTGCCTGGTTTGGAGGTTCATCCCAGCAGTGTGAGCTGACTATAACAGGTTGCTTCATCAGCGTGCCTCCCAGATCATCATCCCAACAGCATGAGATGTCTACAGCAGTTTTGATACTGAGGATTAGGGTAGAGTTGCTGAGTTGATTCTGACCATGTGGATTTTGGTCTTTTGGAACTTGTGTGCTAGAGAAAGAATGAGAGAGACCTTGATAGTTACAACTGAGGACACCTTCCAAAATGGTAAACTAAGTTTTATGGACTATTCTGGTGAGAGATTGAAAATGCTAAGTACAGAGATAATTGTATTTGGATTCTTAGCTTATGAACTTCCTAAGGGGAAAGAGAGACTACAGAGAACTTTCTAGGAACTGTGTTACTGGAATAATGGCTAGGTGTGTTCTGCTGCCCATGCCCAGAGAGTTTGATTAAGGTTGAATTTAAATAATGGACTGATGTGTTTGGCTAAGTTATGGAACTGAGAATTTTAAGATATAAATTTGGAAAAGAAATAAAGCAAGTTTTACTTACTGGCGCTGAGACCAGTCTCTAAAGGTACGATTGTTAAAGGGATATCATCACGATTAAGGATAGCCAACTGCTTTACATTGAAACAATGGGAAGGAAGCCTGAGGTGATTCCACCCAGGAAAGACTGAATGGTAGAACTGCAAACTCTTTTGGAAGGAGATGGCTGAAAGGAAGGACCCTGCTCTTCAAGGTCACAATTTTATTTGGTCCCTGAATAAACAACATGGCTGTGTTCTGCATACCTGGTATTGATTTTGGAAACATGAGAAACGCATGTGTGGAGTGGGTCATGAAGTGCACATGGTTTCAGGAGCTGTTGCTGAGATGTAGTATATGAAAACAGGGCATGAAGTCCCTGATAGGCCAGTGAAGCCATTGGAAGATGGACCATGGTTTGCAATGGAGACCCAGAGATATCTTGGATATACGAGGATTGTGTGTGCAATGGTTATCGTAGAGTGCTGATGGCTCAGGATGGAAGTTTTCCCCAGCTACTCAGCCAAGCTGGAAGGACAGAATTAGAGAATCTAGAGACTGTCAGTCACTGGTTGTGATATTGGACTTGAACTGCAGATGCTTGATGTTTGCCTAATGGTTGTTGAGTTTGCATTGGTCCAGTCTCTTCTTGTTATGCCTCATGGCAGTTGGAGATGTTTACTCTGTGTCATTATATGTTAAAAGTATTTAACTTGTTTGGATTTTACAGGACTCACAGTTAAGAGACAATCCTAAAGCTCAGATGAGACTTGGGACTTTGGAGCAATCTTAAATTGGTAAAGACTGTGGGAACTTTGAATTTGGACAGAACTTAATATACAATGTGAGACGGTTATAAATCTATTGGTGGCCAGGGGTGGAATGTGGTAGCTTGAATGGACGTACCCCAAGATTCAGGAGTTTTGTTAAAGCTTGTAACTTGAAGGAGGTGTAACCTTGGGCCTCTACTAGGATCCAGCCTAGTAAAGTGTTACTGGAGTTGGGTATGGAATTCCAGCCTAAGGTATGCAGAGGGCAGTCTGAGCTCTGGGGAGCTCCCTACTGTTCACTAGTGTCTGGTGCAGGTGATGGGTTTCTCTATCTGCTTGGACCTGTGAAAGAGTGTCAGCCTCCTTCACAGTTATGGAAAGTCCCCTGAATCTGTAAGCTTCAAATAAATCCCTTCTTCATCCCATAAATTGTGCCTGGTTTGAAGGTTCATCCCAGCAGTGTGAGCCAACTATAACAGGTTGCTTCATCCGAGTGCCTCCCAGATTGTTGTAGTCAACTTTCTCTGTTGCTGCACAGAAAGAACTCAAACAAAAGCGGCTTGTGGAGGATTGGGTTTATTAGGCTTATGGACTCAAGGGGAGACTCCATCCTGGCAGGGAAAATGATGGCATGAGCAGAAGGGTGGACATCACCTCTGCCACAGCACTGCAAACACTGGCAAGGGGAAGCTGGCTTATAGCACCATAAGCCTTCCCCCAACAACACAGCTCCAGTGAGGTTGTAAAACCCAAAGTGCCATCAGCTGAGGATCGATCACTGAGAACACATTCATTTGTTTGTGGGGGACACCTGGATCAACCATGACACAGATTATCACACTTAAAGCAGCAAAGACCCAACACACTGCTGCTCCTGCTTTATTTTCAAGTCCTTTTGACCAGCTGACATTATATCCATTTTTCTTTTAAGAATATTAATTGACTTATTTACTTATTGAGTCATTTAGTGGAGAGAGAGAGAGAGAGAGAGAGAGAGAGAGAGAGAGAGAGAGAGAGAAATTATGGGCATACCAGGCCCTTCTTCCTTTGCAAACAAGCTCTACTTTATGAGTCTGGCTTTACTTGAGTACTGTGGAATCAAACCTGAGCCAATAAGCAAGCACCTTTAACCACTAAGTCATCTTTCTGCTTTTATTTTTTTCCTTTTATGACAGGTTCTTAGTCTATAGGCCAGGCTTGTGTGGAACTCACTATTCAATGCTCCTGCTTCAGTCTCTGGAGTGCTGGGATTACAGGTGTGTGCCGCCATGTCCAGCTTCATGGCTTTTAATTACTTATCTCTCTCTCAGAATGTAAACTTCGTGGGATAAAATACTGTTTGTTTACTAATCTGTCATTTGCTTTTTGAAAGCCAAACCCCCAAAACCACAAGGTTGCTGAACTCTAACATCTAGGATCTTAGCTATGCTAACACCTTCTTTAAAAAAATCCATCGCAATATCTCAGAAGGTCTTTGGACTTCCCAAATGTTTCTGTGCCTACACCTAAAACATTTCCTTCTGATTGACCAGTTTGGGTCCCATGCTTCCTTACTGGTCTGTCATTGGTGAGATTGGCAGGGAGGGCTGCGCAATGTATAGACAGACTAGGATCATTCCTAGGAGAAAAGTAAAGCTTCTGTCAGTAGAATTTAGGTTGGGAGGGCCAGTAGGGGGGCAGGATCTGGAGGAAGTAGAAACAACAGATGGGAACCACAGAGATTTTTCCAGAGTGGGAAGAAAAACACAGGGATTAGCTGGGGCCCTGGTAGAGGAAGCAGCCCTAAATAACTGTCTTCACACACTTTGGAAGAGGACGTGCTGTTACCCCAGGCATGCTTTGGTGGCCTCAGGGTGCCCTGCCTCTTGAAGTGGGATCTCTGTAAGGCTACAGGAAGGAGGGGAGGCAGGCACCCACAAAAGAACACGAGTTCTAGGTTTCCCAGGACCTGCTATGGCACACCAGGCTCTCGGGATTAATTAGCAACTCATTTTTAGGTAAGAGTAAAAAAATGAATTAGCTCAAAAATAAGCAACAGCTGTGTAGTGGGCATCACTGTGCACAGCAACTCAGAGACGGAAAAAATAAAACTTGCTGCTATTATTCAGCTCAGAAAGTATTTTTTTTTAACTTGGGTGCATCTAACTGGGAGGGATTTCAATTTTTAAAATTGACTTTAGAAGATAGCAAATGTCTGAGGCTCTCTGGAGAGGTAGGATCCCCAGCTAGTCACACACACACACACATTCTTCCCATAGTACAGTGCTTTAAAATTACTAGCACATGCAGAGGAAAAACTAAACCCTTTGACGTCACCCTTGAAATGAGGAAACATAAACAGAGAAGGTTCCACTCCAGTGAGCTGCCAGCCTTGAAGCCGATTGGTCTCTCTCCTGCCCGTGGTAACTGACAGCACCTCCCGCCTCGCCTCGCAGCCAGCCTTCGGTTGTCTGTCTGTCGGTCGGTCTGTCTGTCGGGCACTGCAGCAGTCTCTGCTGTCCCAGCTCTGCTCTGGGAGGAAAGTGCTGTCCTCGCTCAGAGAGAGAGCCTCTCTCTCCACCTTCCTCCTCTCTCCAGCTCTCTCTCTCTCTCTCTCTCTCTCTCATACAGCTTGGCTGTTTCTTTTGCTCCCACCCTTTGCTTTTTTTTTTCTTTTCTTATTTATTTATTATTTATTTTACATAATTATATTTTCTAATCCTGGATGAAGTTGCCGGATCCTGCAGGACAAGTCTTCATGAACAAGCTGCACCGCTCAGAGATTTCCCGGCATTCAAAGGTCACAGAACTGCCGCTATGGTTAAATGTCTTGTTTAATGGTTGAGGTATGTACCATAAATTTAAGCGGCAAGCTCAGTTTGTTAGTTCTTTTTCTTGAGAAAGAGCCGTCACAGGGAGCCAGCAGGATTTTCTGTGAAATGAACCTGTACACGCATAACTAGCTGTCTATAGACATGCAGAGATAGGTATATATGTGTGGGCTTTTTTTTTTGTCTGATTGTTCCTACAGCAACCAGCCTTTTGAATTTCCTTCCTTTTCTCCAGGCGAATTGACTAAACATTCACTTAGCCTGAATTAACCATTTGAGGGCAACAGGGCTTCATTCTAACCCTGGTAACGGGAGGCTGGCTTTTGCTCTGCACTTCCAGCCCCCACCGAGGAAAGCTTTTTGAATTTAGTTTTTCCCTTCTTCTTGTTTAATGCAGGCAATATTTTTTCTCTATTGTAAATGTTAGGCTTGTGTTGTTTTATTTTTTAATTTGTTGGTGGGACAGGGTAAGAAAATGTGGATAAGGAGTTCTCTTGGAGGGCTGTGACACAGCCAAGAAGAAAATCAGGTTTTTCTTCTTGAGTTTGTCATATTGGTTAATAGCAGATTTCAAGATGAAGAAATTAGTAGGAAAAAAGGAAATAGCTAGGAATGTGAGGGAAGGTATACAAATGGGTAGAAGACAGCCAAAAATGAATTTTAGAGGAAGAATTCACTTTATTGCCTTGCTGTATTTTATGAAAACGTGTTTTTAATTTCACGGTCACCAGGGGTGATATAGATACTGAGTTATGTGACTGGTGATCTAGACCTTATTGTTTACAAAGGAAAACAAAACTTTATTCGCACTGCAAAATTTGCTAATTATCTTTTCTTATAACAGTTGAAAGTAGAGTCGGATATTTAATTAGGGACTTAAGTGATGGAGCCTGGAGACTAATTAATCATCCAAAAAATCCAGCTCTTAGTGTGCTCTGGCCAGAGAGAGGAAACCTCCTTGTACCATAAGGCAGGCGTATGCATTCAGACACAAACACTCTAGTGGTTGCTGAAAGAATGGCCAAACTCAGTGCAATGTTTTCAGTGGAACGTCATTAAAGGGGACCCTGCTAAAAATCATCCCCACCTGCAGTTTTTATACAAAGCAATTCAAATAATATTTGGTTTACATACACTTCCAGATTACCCATCTCAAAGTTATGCAACAGCAAATAAGAAGGGTTTATTTGAAACCAGCAGCCTGTTCCAAAATGTCTCAATTTCCTTAAAGTTTCTATGGGTCAATGTTGACAATCAGAAATCTGAAAAACTGGGTCATGTCAGCAGCCTGGTGAAGCAAGGTGTCCAATCCGCTGTGCATTTCAAAGGGTTTCGAAAATCAACAGCCTTGGACTGTGTGGTGGACCAAGTTAAGAACTGCAAAAATATGAGCTCTGAATTGCAGCGATGTGCTGTGAGTAGTCAGTGCTTTTCTGCAGAGCCTGGTGGGGATCAAGGACTTTGTGTGCACCATGCAAAACTCTTCTGCTCTGTCTTTCATGACTGGCTGCAGAAACATCGAAGGGGTCAGTGGTTCTGTCTTGAGTGGCATTTGCTCTGGTGGAGTGGACTTGCTTTCTGGTGCCAGTAAAAGCCCAAAGTTACCTGTTTGCTGTTCCAACCCCTGAACCCTCTTTATAAGAATTTTTACCGGACACACAGGTGTCTGCTTCCAGAGAGTTCCCACCCAACTGAACATGTGGCGAAGTCTGTGGTGACTGTATTTCAGCACATTAGCTTGGAGAAACGTTTTTGAATCAAGTTCCATTAGGACAAGGGTGGAAAAATCCAAGTGGTGTCAGGGACAGGCGTCAGCTGCAGGACAATGACACCAGCCAGCGCACCTTTTAACGCTTTTCAGTGTTCAGCACAAAGCAGCTTTGTAGGTGTTGGATAAACACCTAGCTAGTGTTCACTGAGAATTTGCCCAGCAAATTGGGAGCTCCTGAAAATACTTTCAATGATTGGGAAATACAGCATTTTTAATTATTTAAAAAATGTTTTGTTGCTAGCCTACCTAAAAGAGTGTCTGAAAATCAGTCGACAATAATAGAGAGGAGGGCATGTCATACACTGATTTATGTTTTTTCAGCCAGACGGCTGTATTAAAAGCAAAAAGCACAAATGACCAAGTTTCCTCCAAGTGGCAAGGTAGCACCTGGATGTGCCCTCTGCCTAGGAATTCTTCTTCCAAAGACTAATTTGTTGTTGTTCAGGCTCAAATCACAGGGGAAACTCCTTGTTGACTCCTAGACCATAGTGTTGGAAGGAATTCATTAAGCAGCCAGCTAATCCTAGGCATGGCTAAAAGGGCTCCATTATATGAGAGCCAACTGTCAAATTTAAGGATCAGAAAAGACTTGGGAGCATCTAGGTAAAGAAGCTGACAGGTGCTCTATGTGGTTCATCTCTCACTGAAGAAGTATGTAACTCATAAGCCCTCCATGTTTATGAATTATCCAAAGAATTTCTCATAAGAGTTCAGATCATGTATTCCAAGGAAGGCTGCTGACAAGTAGGAATCTCTCCTAGCAGGTACATCTGACTGAGAAAGAGGAAACTTAACATTTTGAGATTTTTCTGGGCCCTCCCACAGTGGCGAGGCCATCTCCATCAGCCCCTCCCAGGGGCAGTCCCCTTTTTTCCTCGAGAAAGTACCCAGGTACTTTCATCCTCCGAGAGAGTGGCCTGGAGGTCAGCACCCTGAGCATCTCCAAGCACCCCTGATTCCCATTCATGAATCTCTAGGCATTTTTGCCTTCATTCATGAGATGGGACCTACTTAGCATATTAGCAATTGTTCAAGTGGTTGATCATTCAGAGTTGAGAAAAAGTTTTTATAGAAACCCAAACTATGTGCCAGGTACTGTTAGAAACCTGAATACAGAGAGGGAAATATGTCAAAGTTCTGGTAGAAAATCAAGACATTTATAGATGTTTTAAATGTTGCCAAGAATCACTTAATTGTAATTGAACTTGTACTTCAAGAGGGACCGGAAGAGAGCAGTGGATAGAGGCGGGACCCAGGGTGGACATTCTCTCTTGCTCCAACCAGCTGGGTGATGCTAAGCCTCTCACTTATATTTTATCTTCATTTTCTCGTCTGTAAAAAGGACCTGGTTGTATTGGGGTGTTTCAAATATCCCCTTGGGTTTTGGAGTGTTGTTATCTTATTCTCAACCCGGAGGGGTTTGTTGTTGTTTTGTTTTGTTTTTGAGACTGTGTCTTTATTGAGGTTCATTTGGGGGAGCTATCATCAGAGGCCTGTGTGTCTTTGAGAACCTCCCTGAAGACAGACTTGGGACAAGCGAACCCAAAGAAGAGCTCTGGCTTGGCGACTAGGCCTCAGGCTGCCATGCTTCTCAGGTACTTGCCCTTTGTGACTTTATTAATCCAGGGCACAAAGGGGAAATGCAAGTCAAGAACGCATTTCGGGCTGGAGAGATGGCTCAGCGTTTAAGGCACTTGCCTGCATAGCTTAACAGCCTGGGTTGGATTCCCCAGTCCCCACTTAGAGCCAGAGACACAAAGTGACACATGCTTCTGGAGTTTGTTCATAGTGGCTGGAGGCCCCTGGTGTGGCCCATTCTCTCTGTCTGTCTCTCTTCTCTCTCTCTCTCTCTCTCTCTCTCTCTCTCTCTCTCTCTTTCTCTCTCTCTCTCTCTTTCTCTCTCTGTGCTTGCAAATAAATAAATAAAAACATTTTATAAATCATAAAAAGAACGCATCTCCACATCCATAGGACACAATGCCAGGAGCCACCCCATCACACAGTAGAGGCCCCCCAATTCCTCCACAGGGTAGAGAGAGCAGACCATGAACACAGATTGTACTACGCTATGGCATCTCCTCACTCTGGCTCCCCATGGAGTTATAAATTAGGGGCGTAGTGCTTTCTTTTCCTGTCTGCCATGAACCCAGTACGTTAGATTGTGTCTCCCTTGGCCAGAAGCCCATGTGGTAGGCTAGATGGGAAGCTTGGAGGCAGGGATTGTTCATGGGAAGACAGAACCCTGAGGGAGAATTCCAGGCCTAGAATGCTAGGATGCCAAGAACAGAGATGCCAGCTGCTACCGTGGGGGTGCTCGGCCCTCTCCCACTGACAGCATCACCCTCTGTGGAGACAAGGAGTGGGCATGTGGTCACTTGGGATGCAGACCTTGGCTTGCTGGGAGTTGTTACCATATTGGCCTTTTCAAAATGCTCCTCAGCTCTGCTTCCTTCAGCGTAGCCAACGCTGCTTCTGTCCCTCTGGCTCTCCATCCACCAGCTGCCTGGCACGTTCTCCCTTCGCCCTAGAGTTTGTTTGTAAATTCCATTTTTATATAAGCATTTGAAACTTTCATTTAAAAAAAAACCATTGCTGCACGTTTTCAACATGTCAAAGACCACATTTGTTGACCTGAAGTGAATTCAAAGATAAGCAAACACTGACTTCCAATCTTAGGAAACAGAATCTGGTTGGACGTTGATGCAACAGAATTGGGTCTGTGCAGAGGAGAAAGAGAAAAACAGAGAAGTTTGGGAGGGCGACGGTGATGAGGAAAAGCTACTCAGAAGAGGCAGTTCTATGGAATTAAGGTGCAAGAAAGGAAAATTTTATATAGATATTTATTATAATGATCTTTAATGCAATCTGCTGAACATTACTTTTTGTAGTTCCATTTGCTATGGTAGCCTTAAAAGAATGGAATATTAATGTAAGTGGAACATTTTGCCATCGGTTAATTCAGCTATGAAACTGGCATGAGTTGGAGAATCAAATTCATGCGTTGAGATGGTCTTCACCGGGAAGCTAGAGTCCTGTGATCATTTTGAGCTCAGCCCGATTCCAGTAGGCATTTGATGAACAGGAAGAAGGTTCACAGCGCTGTGGGCTTGAACACTGCAGTGTGGTGGT
>PVHP010019562.1:0-27469 GCA_004024765.1 Zapus hudsonius
TATTAACAGAGATCATTGATAGGAAAGGAATATGTGAGGTGAAGCCTCAAGGTGTAACCAACAACGTGATCAATATCCAACTGCTTCATGCTTAATGGAGAAGTTGTGGGATCATGAGCCTTTCCTCAGGGTGTCTGAGTCAGAAGCCCATACTGTATTGTTGCATCAGGAGAATGAGGAAGTCCTCATGGTATGGTGGGGAATGGTCTGGATGAATCATTAGTAGTGGGTCATAGAGAGGCCTATGAATATAAGAATTTAAATAGTTATAAAAGAAGTAACAAGTATTTCTGAAACTATTTAGAATCAGATCTGCTGAAATGAATTGTACAAGTTAAATAGGCAAATAAAAGACTGAACTAGCATTATCAGAGAAGTGTCCATACTCATAACATCGGAAAGCAGGAAAGTGAACCCCAGCATACAAAATAATGATTTTTTTTTTACCTCAGAGGAAATATGCTAGGTCTCATGCATAGATCTGCTTAAAAAGGAGTATGTATAGAAGAACTAATACTCAGAACAAGGGATGTCTCAACTGTTCACAGAGATGTTACGTCATATACAGAAAAAGATAATAAGTTGTCTATTTTAAAAGCCTAATATAGCTCAAGATAATATTGGCTTTGGACCTGTTACATTTAACTCTCACAATTGCTGGAGTCAGTTGTTGAAGTTTTTCTAACACAGTTGTGGCTTCTGGGAACCTCAGCGTTTGGTTCTAAGCATACTGTACCACCATGTTAAGAGTCTTAATCCCATGATCTGCTGTAGAAGGCTGAATAGGAAGGAAGGCAGCACTTCAAGAGAGGGAGAGAGAGAGAGAGATTTTGACATTTACATGTGACACATGACACATGATGATATTTGAGGAATATATCAAACAAGATTTGAAATATCTTGAACAGTTTAGAATATTTTTAAATATGGAAGAGTTTAAGAAATTGACTCATTTTGGAATTTTTAGTTATCAGGTTTAAAACAATAGTCATTTGTAGAGATGGGTCAAAGTTTTTGCTTACAGAGATCAAAGATCTTAGATTTAGAAGAACTCATCAAAGTGTGTCAGGCTGAAAAAGCTAAAAGCTTTGACTAATCTTAACAATCCATTATTCTTAGTTGTTTATTTAACCCCTACTTTACAGGATAAAGGATCATAAGCAAAATGAAATTCTGTTTAATTAGGTAAGATTTATCTCTAGAATAAGTTTTCTAGCAAACAAATGAAGGTTTTACCAAATAGGAAAGCACATAAATTTAGCATTCGGATAGAATTTAATTATAAGTTTTAAATGTCTCATTTAGCAAAAAGATAAAACATAAAATCCCTGTTTGCAAGCCATTTTGTAAGCATTGTTAGAAGCAGAACAATATTTAAGGAAACCTTATTTTTGTAAACAGAGAATTACATGTTTTCTTTGAATATTGACATTTTTCACTGTAAGAAGTTTAATGACCTTTAATAATATAATCATGCCCATTTTTATTTTAACTCTCAAATATTTTTTATCAGAAATTTGATAGCCCTTAATATATTTCTTAAAATTTCTATTTATTTGTGGCATGTGTGGGCATGCCAGGGTCTCTTACTGCTGGGAATGAATGCCTATCTGGATTTACATAGGTGGCTGGGGAATGGAACCCACGCCAGCACACGTTGTAGGCAAGTGCCTTTAACCACTAAGCTCATTCCCTAGCCCTGTGGAGGTCTGAAGATAAAATTTCCACCATGGCCTCAAGTGTTGTGATTAAGCCTTATACTAGGTCCCTAGCTGCTGGAACCTTTGGGAGGTGAAGCCTTGCTGGAAGAGGTGTGTCACTGGGGGCAGGCCTTGAGGCTTATTAGCCCAGCCCACTGAGTGTTCACACCCAGATCACTCTTGCTGCTACCTCCAAGTTGGTGTGACAAAGTGTAATGTTCAGCCTGTGGCCTGCTATGCTTCCCATGTCATGATGACACTTCCCCTCGAGTCTGTAAGGCAAAATAAATTCTTTTGGATGAGTGGTTCTCAACACAAAGCAACTTCAGATTATTTTTGTTTTGCAATAAAAATTCTTTGAAGTAAAAGTAAATTAGCAAACAGGATCTTTTGTAAAATAAAATTCATATTTTATTGAGGGGGGACACTAGAAAATTTGTGGAAAGTAACTGTAAACAAGTGGAGAAAGAGAACAAAAGGGAAAAACCCCAAGATCCCCATCCACGTGCTCTGCACTGATGCACCAGTGATCATTGGCTCGTGGAAGGCCAATCAATACCCGAGTTATTTGGCTGAATGGGGTCCTGGCAAAGTTCCAGAGGCTAATGGACAATATGTTGAAACCTTCTTGTGAGAATTTGGCAGCACGTCCAAAGATGTGGGGGTAAGAGCCGGCATTGATTAGGACATTTAGGGTCCTTAAGAACTGCTATGAATGGTACAACTAAGTCAGAATATGACTAAACTCCAAAGGTATCAAGTGTCCAAGAAAAAAACACTCAGATGTTTCATGTAGTTGCCTCAAGAGTACTGACCACATAAAATTTAATTTGATAGGCATTCAAAGCACTTACTCTGACACAACAATTTCGTTACAACATTTTTATATCTATTACCTCATTGGAGCCTAACAGAATCTGAAAGGCAGACATTTCTCATTCTCTCTACTTTCCTGATAATACAAGTGAGAGTCAAAGAAGTGATTAAAACTCCAAAGATGTTCCACACACTTAAATGAGGGTGGGCATCAAACATGAGTCCAATTCTAACTCTCAGCCCTTCACTCTTTTCCCTGCTGTTTACATAGATAATACCAATAATATCTACACACATTACAAATGAATATATTTGTCCTCTGCCTTGGGATTCTTTTATTCCTGTTGGGGGATGAATAGTGTTGTGCGTGGTTAAGTGGATTGACCTGTGTACAAAAAAAGAAAGCTAAGTACTGAATTGTATCTTTAAGAAGTGCTCTTAAAAGCAGGCAGGGATATAGCTGTGCAGTGAAGGACAGGATTCTTGTAGGATGTTGGATGAAGAAAATTCAACAGAATGGTTAAGTGATAGAGCTACTAGCAGCTGATACATAAAGTACATGTACCATTGTACCCATCTGTCCAATGACAATGATTTAGAAATTATGCACAGAACTACAGATTCTTGGTAGCAATTATCATTCAGTATTTATTCATTTAACAAGGGTATTTTAGTATTTACATGATATCAGACATTGTTTTAGGGGCAAGGATTAAGACACTGGAAAAAAACACCCATATTAGTAGGAACATGTAAGGCATTTAGTAATGGACAATCCAAGTCCAGTGGTTCTACCAAAGATGGCTTCAGGATTGTCACTGAGTGAATTCCAAGTGTAGCAGCCAAGGCTGAGGGTGGGCTACAGTATCCTCAAGGATTCATGTAGGAAAATGTCACAATGAAACCTATTGTTATGCATAATTAACATAGGCCAGTAAAAACAAATAATATAAGAAAAATAAAAAAAGGACTCAGTTTCTCTACCTTTATGCTCACTTTTCTGAAAGGAATGATTTTTTTCTACTCATAACTATCTATGAATGACCATAGGATACTATTACATTCCGAGCAGTCACATCTGCTCTCCAAATAAGCTAAAGGAGGTTGGGTGTGGTGGCCCAAGCCTTTAGTTCCAGCACTTGGGAGACAGAGGTAGGTGGGTCACCATGAGTTTGAGGCCAGCCTGAGACTACATAGTAAATTCCAGGTCAACCTGGGCTAAAGTGAGACCCTACCTCGAAAAACCAAACTAAAACAAACAAACAAAAAAAGCTAAAGAAGATTGAGAAAGGAAAGGCATTTGACTCCCGGATGTCTGTTTTCCTCTGGGTAAGAGATATGTATTGTGCTGTAACAAAGGAGCTTCTTGTCCCTTCTTTTAGTTTAAAGAAATGTCACTTGATATTTTTATTTTGTTTTGTGGGTTTTTTGTTTTTATGTTTGTTTTTCAAGGTAGGATCCCATGCTAACTCAGGCTGACCTGGAATTCACTATATAGTCTCAGGGTAGCCTTGAACTCATAGTTATCCTCCTACCACTGGGCATAAACCAAATGCTGGGATTAAAGGTGTGAGCCACCTTGCCAGGCCTCAATTGAATTTTTCAAAAAGGAACAGCTATAATCATATTAGGAAAGCAAAAGTTTCACAGAAATCTCCACCAGATTTCTGTTCATACATACATCTTTTTCCATTGCTGCATCACATGGCTACCCCTGGCTTCAGACCAGCAAGAGAGCTGAGCATTTCCAGCTGGGCATATTTCCACTCAAATAAAATTAGGCATCTGTGATTCAAGAAAGGGTTCTGTGTGGTCCTAAGCAGGTCTTCCAGAGCCCCTGCATCATGAAGTTTGTATTCTAGCCTGGACAACTGCACCACTCTTTGATCACAGAACTGCAGCCAAGAGAAAAAGAATTTGTTGAGAGGATGTAAACCAGCTCTCGGAATCCAAAGGGGCTTAGTTAGCATCGGGTCACAGAGGGAACTGGGTCAGCTTCCGAATGTCCTCACTTGCCAGCAGTGGTCTGATAAATGAATCCCAACCACAGATGTAGTCCACAGCCTTAAGAGAGGTCCAGTTTTTGGCTTGGATGCTGGCAATCCCACCAAGTTTTCACATTTGGGCCAAGTGACTCCCCAAAAGGAAGTCAGGATATGCTGACCAAGGAAAGAGGCCTGGGTGCTGAGCAGCTCAGCAGGTCCACACCAGCCGATGCTTGTGAAATGGTTTAAGTATCCCATATGACAAGTTCTTAAATGCTATTAAGCACTGTAAAGTTCTTAATACTGTACCTCAATCTTAAAAACACATCTTTGCTCCAATTCTTTAATACTTGAGAAAAATCTAATTTTCACTTTCCTAAATGGAATCAGAACTGAAAAAAAAAGTTTACACTGAAAGAAAAACAGCAGAAGATTGGATGGTTTTTGTTCTTAAGACTGTCTCCTGGTTACGTTTTATATATAGAGTCTTCTGAATATAGGTTAGGGAGCTATTAAAAAATTAAATAAGACAAGAGCACCCCTTCTGCTATATGACTTGAAGATGTTCACAGCAGGGCAACATAAAATCAGATTTTTATAGTGTTGTCAGAAAGTAATACTAGATCCTAAACCAGAAGCCCATAGGCAGATCAGGCCATTAAGGACTATTATCCATGTTATTACTGCTAAAATATTTATATATTATAATTTTGTAATAAGGTATTTCAAAAGAAAATAATGTTGTAAAATGCACATAGTAGTAAAGCCATTCTAGCATAGCACTGTTTGAAAATGCCTGCAGGAGCCAAAGCTGCAATCATGAGAAACTATTGCAAGTTTGGATTTGGCCCACTCTGAACCTTGAAAACAGTTAAGGCAAATGAAGGCAATAAAATTAAGCACAAGAGCAACATTTGTTAAAATAAGAAGGAAACGGATAGAGGTCCACATGCCATTGCGATTCAGTCTTTTTCTGCATTAAAATTGTTTCAGATTCAAGTCAGTTTTGAGTACTTCATTTGCTTATTCAAAAAATATTTAGTGAACCTGCCCACTAGGGCAGATATCGAATATTCATTCTTCTTTTAGTGCTTACTAATACAAACCCATCTTTGTAAAGACATTGGTATGCTCTGCAAAATAAAATCTCCCCCCCCCACACACACACCCCATTCACTTGCAGCTAGGACTGGCTATGTTGCCAAGTCTAGATAATGAAATATAAAGAGGAGAGTTGTTTTATTTTGTTTTAATTTGTTTAATTCCCTGTCAGGTTTTTTTTTTTGGGGGGGGGGTTAGGGAGGGGTTTCACGGTAAGGTCTCGATAAAGTCCAGGCTGATCTGGAATTCACTATGTAGTCTCCCGGTGGCCTCAAACTCATGGTGATCCTCCTACCTCTGCCTCCCAGTGCTGGGATTAAAGGCGTGCACCACTACACCCAGCTTCTGTCTGTATTTTTGACCTGTCTGGATGATAGGTCAAAACCTGAAGACACGGCTGCCATTTTACAACTGTAAAGAAACAAAGTAGAAAAAGAGATGGTTAGGTGAGATCTGATGACATTGTAGAGCTACTACTCTACCTCTGGGTTGCCTATCTTCAGCCTTTTTCCTAAGCAGTAAAAATAAATCTCCATTTGGTTCAACTGTTACAATCAAGTTCTATTCTTTGTGGCATTGCTGATCCATATATGTGCTGGGTTCCATGTGCTATGTAGGTCAAGGAGATACAGCAATAAACAGGGAGTGGCCCCTTGCCTCTGGGAGAAGCATTAAACATATAATTACAAATATCAGTTACAATCAGAACTATTTAGATACTATTGCTATGAAGGGGGTTATTAGTGGGGTAACAAATCTGTGTGAAGATGGTAGTCAAAGAAAATATTTTGATTGGTCAATGATATTTGAAGAAAGCAGAGACCACAGATACAAAATGCAGACTGTTGCCATGAGAAGGCTGAACACACTTCCTTCTGGGAGAGATCAACAGACCAAGAAATGATCAAGGGTGCAATAGAGGTGCCAAAACCTGGGGGGGGGGGAGTGGTATTCAACAGTTTTTAAATTGGCCAAGAAATCCACTCAGTGACAAGGAACCCTCAACTGGAATTGGGACTTAGGGCAAAATCCTACAGGAACCAAAAACTGGTGCTCCAAAAGAAGTCTCCATTACCAGAGAACTACAGAGAGGCTAATTTCAATAGAATTTTGCCAAATTAGAAATGGAGATTCTGTTTGTATTTTTCAGAAGGCAGTGAGAGAGCTCTGGTCATTCCAACTCTAACAATGAATCACAGACCGAAGGCTAATATCCCAGCAAGAGATGAATCACCCCAGACCTATAGTGTAGGCCCCAAGTGAAACACTTGAGACAGTGGTGGGGCAAGAAAGAGACCTATAACCATAGCCAATCAGTCATCCCAGGTTAAGTCAGCAAGACAGACACCAACGACTTCCAACACAACTTAAAATAGAAGCACAGAGACTCTTAAGGTCACAGCAACAACAATGAAACAGACTTAAAACTCACCCTCCATGACTCAGGGAACTGAACAGGAGAGGGGGGTGGAAAGATTGTAAAAGCCATGGTGGGAGAGATTACCCAGAGACATTACCCTCCCAGCTATAATTCATAAAGGAGGGGCAACCTTGTTGCCTCCTGTGCTATCCATAACCCCTTGCCACATGAATAGATCCAGTGTGCCCACCGAGTAGGACACCCATGGGATTGAGGATTGGGAGGAGGGAAATGGGAATATAAATACAATATTTATTCAATCAATGTATCTAATTTTGGCAATAAAGATAAAAGAAAAGAAAATTACTAGGTTTCCCTCAAAAAAAGAAAATATTTTTTAAATAAATGATACATAAACTGAGACATGGAGGATAAATAGGAGTTAACTAGGGAGTGATGGAGAGAAAGAATCCATCAATGACAAATAACAGCTTGAGAGTGACTTTTCGAGACTGAGGAGAGCCCATGCTTGATGAGGCCGCAGCCATAGTAACGTCAGAAAGCACAGGGCCTTTGGCCATGGTAAGAATGCCAGACCTTAGAGCAGTGGAAAGCCACCAGTACATGTGGTATGACCAAATTTCAGTTGTAAAGAGATAATTCTGGTGGCCTTATAAAGATTTGAATGTGAGAAATAAGAAGCTGATTATAGTGGACTAGATCAGGAATCAGCAAGCTATTCTCAAAGATTGGCTTCCATAAATAAATTTGCATTAGAACTCAGCTACACAACAGTATTTCTGCATTGTCTCTGGATGCTTTTGTCTAGCACAGCAAAGTCAAGCTGTGCCAAGAAGACATATGGCCTTCACAGCCAAATTAGGATCTGGGCCTTTACCAAATAAGTGTGTCAACCCTTGCTGTAGATGAGGGATGGCGGTTTGGACTAGTGCCATAGAGATGTACAAAAAATAGAATAAGTGACAGATATGAAATGTATTGGAGACCTCCTGAAAGGTTAAATTTGGGACCTGAAGGAGAGAGCTGAATAACTTAAACATGACAGTGGAAAAGTGGTTTTGGAGGTAAAGTTCAAATGTTCTATTCTCATGGCCTTGATCTTAAATATGGAAAGCCTGCAATGTGGGAGCTTTACTTGTATTCCAGTTGTGCTTGGGAAAAATCAAACTCAAGCATATTGATTTTTGCATATGGGAAGGCCTCCACATGGAATTCAATTTAGTCTATTTTAATAGAAGAAGCAAAAGTCAAAATATATACAAATATAGCTGGGGAATGTAGCGCAATGATAGATACTTTCCTAGTGTATAGAAGTATTGGGCCCAGTCCTTACCAAAAAGAAAAAAAAAGGTTTAAAAACACAGAGATAAATGTAGTATAGTAATGTAGTATATAGTATGTTTTGAGAAAAGGCCTCTCTGATTCTTAGTTGAGCAGTAGGTCTATCAGTACTTACTATTTATATACCTTTACAACTTATTTTTCATGCAATCACATTTCCCCCAGTATGTTTGTCACTAAATGCCACATTATTGGTCCTATAAAAATGTAAAATTAATGGGCCCATTACAGTAAAGATTAAACTCTTGAGCACAGGTACAAAGCTCTTGGTGTTAGGTTGTTATCTATTTCAATCATTTAACTTCAATAGAAACGCTGTGTTTCCCTGTCAAAATCTGGGGTACAAGATTTGACAACTGGAAAAATAAACTTTAGAAGTTAAAATATATATATATATATCGAAAAGTCAGCTGGCGCACATCTTTAATGCCAGCACTAGGGAGGCAGAGGTAGGAGGATCGCTGTGAGTCTGAGACTACCCTGAGACTATAGAGTGAATTCTAGGTCAGCCTGGGCAAGAGCAAGACCCTACCTCAAAAAACTATATATATATTTTTTTCATATATTTCTATGCCAGTTACTAGGGTTGGAGGCCCTCCACTTCGGGCCTGTGAAAGGCTGGTCTTCAAGAGCTGAATGAAAGATATGACTGACTGTCATAAAAAAAAACTATTAAAATGCTATATTTGGAGTAGTCATCTCGGTGCAACTCTTTGGGTTTTTCAGAAATATTTAGCAATATGGATGGGAAGTGAGCTTGACGAGCTCCCCCACTGAGACTGCCTGAGGGGAAGAGCACATTTTCCAAAATGTCAACATCCAGGATCTACAGACTGTGGGCTTTGGCTTAGAACTACTTCACAGCTGTTCTACTAGGTGAGCCGAGGGTATCTCCAGTGCTCCTTCTCATTCCTGCGCAATGACTCCCTACCACAGTTTTTGGCAAATTTTTGTTGGCAAAGCTTGCTGGAAATTTTCTTGTACCTTAATGATAAGACTATTGCTTTTGAGATGCACACATTGTGCCACAGGTAGAAATGATACAGGATTTATGTGTTTAATGAAATGTGAACACTGGAAAAAATAAGCAACGTTTCTGAAAATAGCCTTAGCCCAATACAAACTGGACTGATTTAGAAGAAGCCAGGTCAGATAGGTCTGTTTCTATTTGATAGGTGGTTTATTTCTTTTTTTTTTAATTGCTATCTTCAAGCAACATGGAGCAAGAGAGTCCCAGCCAAAGTATTGAGCTAATACTCAGACAGTAGTTTCTTCCTTTACTCCCCAACCCACCTGCTCAGGGCCATAAGCCCAGCTCAAGGTGGGATGGTATTTGAAGGAGCAGCTGGAGCAGAAGAGTTTGCAACAGCCGCCCTGAGCCGGTTTTGAACTTTCAGTAGTTTCATCCACACCACAATTTTCTTTAGAAGGCTAAAAAACGCCAGTCATTTAACTGAAGTACAGTTAACATGAACTAAAATTTGTCTTTTAAAGTACACACTTTGATGTACTTGGGGAAGCTTATGCAGTCACTAACCACCCACAATCAAGGTACAGAATTGTTTTGTCATCTTAAAAGGATCCATTGCGTCTGGATGTCGTCAATTGAAATCTGACATCTACAGATCTGATTTCTATGTCGGTCATTTCTGGAATGTCACCTAGAGGATATTTTACAGTGTGAATCCTTGTGAATCTGATTTCTTTCACTTGGTAAACTTTTTTTTTTAATTCAGCAATGCTATGAGTGTATTGGTAGATAATTCTTTTTACCACTGAACAGTCTTCTATTATGTTCATCGAGATGTCCCGCTATGTACTCATCTATCCATCCGATATTTTTCCTAGCTGTGGGTATAAGATAACTAAAGCTGCTCCAAACATCCAAAGCCATCCAAACACAGCTTTCTATGTGGACTGTTATCTCAGTTCCTTTGGATAAATACCTAAAACCGGGGTTTTCAAATCATATAGCAAGTGTGTGTACAAAAAGAAATTATCAAACTGCTTCACTAAGTGGCTGTATATTTTGTATTCACCAAGGGATGCACACAAGTTTCAGCAACCCAGCAGCGTCCCCAGCGCTCAGCCTGGCAGCTCGCTGTGAGTCATTGCACAGGTGCACAGCAATCCTGCATTTCTCCACTGACTGACAGAGCATCTCATCATGTGATTATTTTCTACATGTATCTTTGTCTTGCTCTAGTCGTTTCCTCACTTTAAATTGATTTGTTTCCTTACACTGAGGTTCGAGTCCTACAGACAATGTGGTTATGAATCCTCTATCAGATGGGAATTTCACAAGCATTTTCTCCCTGTCTGTGGCTTGCCATTCCCTTAGCAGTATCATTTGGAAAAGTTATAGTTTTAAATTGTTTGGAAATACAATTAACTTTTGAGTTTCATGAGTCATGCTTATTTTTTGTATTCTTTTCTAAGAAATCTTTGCCTATTCCAATGACATAGTTTTTTTTTCCTTTTGTTTTCTTATGATTTATCTTATGATAAAGTTTCCAGTAGCCTTATAAATGTGCATCTTCACATGGCTCAAAGTTCACATCTTACATATGGATATCTAAGTCCCCCCCCCCCCCCGGAACTGCTCACTGAGAAGGCTGTTCTTCCTGTAGAGAGTTTGGACAGTCTGTTTCATGCTCTCCATTTTCTTCAGCTTGTCTGTCCTTTGGCCAGTACCATGCTGCCGGGAACAATACAACTTTATATAAGTCTCAAAATCAGCTCTGTCCTCCTATCTATCTAGGTACTTTGCTTTTCCATGGGAAATTTAGATTTTGTTGATTTCTCCAAATTGTTTCTTGGGATTTTTAATGGTATTACAGTCAATCTATGTGTAAACTTGGGGATATAATGTTGAGCATTAAACTGGTCTTTAATGTTGAATCCTTGACAGAGTGCTTTCCATTTCATTAGATCTGATTTCTGTCACCAAAGTTGTTTTAGTGTTCAGGTACTCTATATGTTTTTTGTTTGCAGATGTTTTGTTATGTTTATTTTTCAGTATTCTATATTTTGGATGCTGTTTTAAATAGTGCACTTAAAAACTTTCTGTTTTTAAGTGATAGGCACATATGTACACATACTATATATCACAAGTACACAGAATTATAACTTGGTTTATTGTTGGTATTTGGGATCTATTTTATAGATAATCATGTTATCTGAGAATACAAGTAGTTTTCACCTTTATTTAAAAAATGTATACCTTTTATTTTATTTGATAGGAGCTTTTGTTCAATATTAAAAAATATAACAATAGTCACAGTTTCTCCTTGGTTCTGACCTTAAAGGCAGAATATTTAGTCAATTATTATAAATTTTTCTTCTTGGGTTTTTTGTTTTGCTTTAGATTCTTTTCGTAGATACACAATATTAGATAGAGGTCATTCCCACCTGTTTCTAATTTGTGGCTTTGATTTTCTTTCATGAATTAGTTCTCTCTCTCTCTCTCTCTCTCTCTCTCTCTCTCTCTCTCTCTCTCTCTCATTTCTTCTATTGGGATGCCCATATGGCTTCTCTTTTGTAGTATGTTGATATAGTAAATTACAGCTGAAATATCCTAGTGCTTCAAGGATAAATGTTACCTTTCCATGTTGGACCAATCTTTGTAGATATTACAGACTCAATTTGATAATACTTTATGATTTTTGCATGGGTTCTCATGAGGAACCATGCTGATCTCACAAATGAGTGGGGAAATATTCCCTCTTCAATTTTCTGGAAGATCTTTGTGTAGAATTTTATTTTTTTAATATTTAGTAGAATTCGATAATGAAGCCATCTGGGCCTCGAAGTTTATTGTTCACTTTTATATGTTGGGGGAGGTGCAAGAAGAGGTGTTTAACTCTGGATTCAATTTGTTAAACAGATGTAGAACTATTTCCATTATTTGTTAAAGTGTGTTTGGCATGCTCACTTTTAACAGATGAATTAGGAAAACACAATTCTTCTATCTCAGTGTAGTAGTGTCTGTGAGAAAAACAAGCTTTTAAAGAAAGAAGCTACCCTACCATGAGTTATGTATCTAATCAGACAAGATAAAGACTAAAAGTAGCTGCATCTTAACCTGTAAACATGAGCTCCTCTTCTGTTTAATATAGTCCTGGATGAGACACACAACTCTCAGAGACAAATATGATTAGAAGATCTACTTCCAAACCAAGAGCAGTGAATTTATTAACTAATTAATTAATTCAACAACAATCGAATGTCACTCTGCTTGCCAACTTTGCACAAGGCACGTTGTGTCAGGCAAAATGACAGCCAGCAAAAATAATCCTCTGTCCAGGTCATCAAAGGAAAAAGATCCAGAAAGCAAGGTATGATTAGGCACAATTCAATATAGAACCTTCAGTTTATTTTATGTTTTATTTTATTTTTAATTTTTGAAGTAGGCTCTTGATCCAGCCCAGGCTGACCTGGATTTTACTATGTAGTCTCAGGGTAGCCTCAAACTCGCCGCAGTATTTTTACCTCTGCCTCGTGAGTGCTGGAATTAAAGGTGTGCACCACCTCACGCAGCCTTTTACTTTACTTTTATAATTTTTTTTCTCAGAGTCTCATCCTATCAGAGGCTGATCTGGAACACACTCTATATCTCAGGCTAGCCTTGAACTCATCGTATCCTCCTACCACAGCCTTCAGAGTTCTAGGACTAGTGGCATGAGCCACCACACTGAATGTTAAGAAAACATAAAGGAACATATTAGAAATGTGAGCAGGTGTTTTGAGAATAATGGACATTATTAGCAAGAAAAATTGAATGGCACTTTGGTAGAGAGAAAGGTGAAGATTGAGCCATTGTTTTGAAGTCTTAGCAATAGATCATGCTAGAAAACCAAGGTGTGAGCTAAGCATGGTGGCACATGTCTATCTATACTCTCATCACTTGGAAGGCTGAGACAGGAGGATCACAAGTTCAAGTCCAACCTAGACTGTTTAAGAAGACAAAGTCGCAAAAAAAAAAGTAGAAGAAGGCAAGAAAGAAGAGAGAGGAAGAGAGAGAATAGAAAATGGGTAAAATCCCAGGGAAGGAAACCTACCCTGTGTGACTTAATTCTCGGGCCAATGCTTTGAGTACCTTTTCTCACCTGGTGAGGTCAGTAGCAGAGCATTTGGATGACTTGCTTACAGTGACCTGTGTCAGTGGCAGTCTGGCATCTGACCTGGGGTGAAATATAAGAATGCATACATCTCCCAGACCATTACAACTCCTCACCAGATAAAGGAATGATCATAGCTGCAAAGGAAATTGCAAATGTGTGCTCATTCGACAAGTACGCGCCGAATGTCTTCCCTATGGTAAGCACTACATTAAGGGGTCACAGGAAGATGTCTGAACAAATAGCACTCACCCTGCTTTCATGAACATGAAGTTCATTTTTTAATGAAGACAAATGCTGAACAAATCAGTATATATATATATATATATATATATATATATATATATATATATATATATATATATAACTGAGAGATGTTTGTAAAGAGTATATCACCTTGACCAAAGCTTACTGGCACCCACGTAAAGCCAGATGCAAAGGGGTGCATGCATCTGTCATCTCAATGTGATGACAATGGGAGGCTGATCCAGAAGAATCCGAAGCCCTTGGACCAGCTACCCTGACATTCCACTGCAGTCTGGAAGTTCAACTGCAGCAGCAAGAGACCCTGTCTCAAAGAAGATGGAGCAAAGACAGACACCTTGAAGTTCTCTGACCTCCGCATGCATGTCATGACATGCAAGCCACCCACCACCCACACATAAATAAATAAACCAAAACAATTTTAAAGTGACACTTAAACTGAGATTTGTTGTGATTCAGTTAAACTGCTGTATGTGTGTCTCCTGTGGAGAAAACATTAATTAAATTTTAGCCCTTCCTTCAGAGGAATCGGGGAATAAGTGTAGGACTTTTAGCAAGACAGTACTACAATCAAGTTTTTCAGACATGTCTTTTTAGAAGTCCATTCTGACTACATCACAGATTCAGACTCTAGACAGGTATGACCTGGAGACCATGGGAGGGGACAGCAGCAGCTCCATGGGAGACAAGGGCATGGGAAGCCAACCTTGAGTGCAGAGGAATCCAGGACAATTCCCAGGGTTCTGGATTTATCCCCAGGTAGGCTGTAGCATTGTCCAGGTAAGGACAATGTTGAAAGGGCAGATATCGCATAGGTGGCAATAAGCTTGGTTCTGGCAAGTTGCATAGGATATGTGCAGTGCGCTATCTAAGAATACTCAAGAGTGTGGCTTATGAAACCAGTATGTGGATTCAAGTCCCAGTTCTATTACTTAACAGCTGTGCACCCACAAGAAGCTACTTACCTTGATGTCCACTTAATGTCTTAATGATAGTTCCTGCCTTGTGCCATTACTATTAAGATGAAAATTAGCTCTAAATGTATGTTCTAAATCCACTGTTTATATCCTGTAAGTAATTTCTCTTTACATATAGGTTTCATCCTAAGTATGAGTCTAGAAGTATTTTGAAACAAAAAAAAAGTGTGTTTTAAGATATGTGGGCTTCTCATGAGTGCTGTTGTCACAGCAAGCCTGACAAGCTGTGCCAGGAAGGTGATAATAGACGCTGAGGACACCCCAAACATATCAAAGCAGAAATCCAGAAGTTGCTAAGAGCTTAACACTAAAGTAGGTTTATGACACACCAACCAAGGCTCAGGAAACAATGTGGAAGAGGAGGTGGAAAGATTGTTAGAACCACAGGGTGTGAAGGAGTATCCGGAGGTGTTGCCCACCATACCCCACAATGACTGCTAGTCTCATAACCCATAACCCCATGGTAAATCCCAGTAACCCCACTGTGGAGGGCCCTCAGTGGAATGGGACCAGGGAGGAGGGGAATGGGATCAACACATGATTTGTCCATACAACAAAGTTTCTAATTAATAAAACAAATTTTAAGAAACAAGAAATTCAGTAGAGAAGGGATTTGGGAATGGGAAAGGGGAGGGTTGTGGGAAAAGGTTATGATCATATTATATTGTATATATTTATGGAAGTTGTCAATAAAAAAGTTTTTGAAAAAGATATGCGGGCTTCTAATTATATAGTTTCTACAGAGACATTAGGTGCACAGGAGCAACACCCAGGCTCAGTTTTCACTTCATAGTGCAAAAAATGTATAAAGAGAAACCAAGTGGATTTGGAAGGGGGGAAGCTTGCCTAATGTTATTTGAAACGATTCAACCAAGATTTTGACAATTGAAAAAGAAGCTTTTTTTTGTCATTTGGATGAGGAAAATATAAGAAAGGAAGCCTCCTAAGTATGTTTACCCACTGGGTGAAGCTGGGCTCCTGGGCTCCACTTGGGTCACTTTCGTGACAAAGCTCCTCCTGTGGCTCTCTGCTAATAGAATAAGATTTTTCTACTCATGGTCGACCCAGGAAGAGGAGCACCCAGAAGTGAGAATCAGGGAGGAAGACTTCCAAGAGGAGATGAGCAGAGAATTCCATCTCTGGGCTTTACTTTTGAATGCTTAGACCCCCAAATATCCAGGTTTCTTGAGCCTGGGTATGAATAGCAGGCATCCTCAGCAGGGCAGCGGGTGGTCACTGAGCTGGGGAGAAAAACCTGAGCTAGGGTCTCTTAAGTAAGACAGCCCAGAGAATGGAGGGCCGCCATGGGGGACCCAGGTCTTCATATTTAACAGCCAGTCATAAATGTCTTTGCTATTTTTCTGTTTTCCTGAACTTCAACAAAGTTTTGGTTGATATCCAGCTCTGTTCTCCACAAGGCTTGAAAGAATTAAGTATAGGGTCTGTTGTTAGTTGATCATAAAGGAACAAGTCACTTTGCTGTTGGCATGACAGGGGAGACACTGTCCCTGGCCACGGCAGAGATTCACATGCTAGAGGTGGAGACGGCCCAGGCACACGCAGAGGACTGGGAGCCTCTGTGGACACCACAGGAGACACCCTGAAAGGAATTAAAAGGATCCAGTAAAGGACATCCCCCTCCTGCAGGTGCAGATGAGGACTGTCAATCAAGAGACTGTGGGTTAAGCTGTGACCTCATATGCACTGGGAGGCCACAGGGAGTTGCCATCCAGAGCGAATGTCCCCTTAGGACTCATTCACTGGGGGGCGTTGGTCAGCCAAGTAGAAATCCTCAGACCACATGTTCAAGTGGAAAAGGGTGAAAGTTCTCTTTCAGACAATGGAAAGCCTTTGTCCCCTTTTAGCTGCGGAAGTAAAGAGAGGAAAACAAGATTACAGGCTTCTAATATCATTAGAGTGAATCAAGTTGTTTTACAATAACTACCCTGCTAAGGAAGTTATAAATATTGTTAGGGGAGTGTGTTTTTTTGTTGAAACGGTGCAGTAAATTAAGTGTGAGGCATGTAGATTTAGTTAAGTAGAATGTGGGTAAAACAAAATCTCAATAAATCAAGAAATCCTACCTCAAGGTAGGCAGTTTATTAATTAAAATTCACAGGCAAGTGCAAGATTTACACAATTCTGAAGTGGCAATCCTGAAATAGCACCTGCTCTCAAGCAAACACATGTTCACCAGGAAACCTCATTCTTCTTCTTGAATAGTGGGCTAAGTCGGGATCCTCCTACAGTACTTTCCATGGTCCCCTGCCCCAAGGACTGATCCAGCCGGCCCAAGGAGGAGGATATCCAGCTGATTGGGGATGGGGAAGAGGGGCATTGGGGAACTGGGGATAACAACTCATTGTTTGCCCATTAAATAATGTAACTCATTATGGACAATAAAAAAAGAAAAAAAAGTGTTCCCATGAAGTTCGCAAAGGGCCAGGACATGTGCAGTTCACTAACAAATTCTCCTGCTGAATTTACTCAGTTAACAACTTTGAAGTAACAATCAGGCAAATCTTCAACTGTATACTTTGGGGAATGAGTATTGAAGTGAAGGGAAGGAAAGAGTGAATGCAGTTGCCTATTGGGCAAGGTATCCAGGGAAGAAACACCCTGAAGGCAAAGAGCCATCCATAGTGAGACCAAAACAAATGAAGAAAAGGCCAGATGAGGAAGCTGTATGTGCCTTTAACTTACTGAAATTCAAGCACATATGCCAGGTGAAGGAAACAGAGACACAACTTAAGTAGGTACGGCTGGATTTGCTCACTTCCTACTCAGTGTGCCAAGCCCGCCGTGAGATGGAAATGATCACCATCAGTGGCTTTCACTGTTCTGAATATGAAGCTAGGGTGTAAAGGTATGTTTTTTTACAACAACATGGTTCTTAAGCTCAAGCCAACTACTTCATCAGGAGGGTAGGATGAAGACAGGAAAGGGGGGAATCCTGTCAGTGGATGTAGTTAAGGAAGTATATAAAGTCAGGTGTAGTGCAAGCCTTTAATCCCAGCACTCAGGAGACTGAGGTAGGTGAGTCTGAGGCCAACCTGGGACTACAGAATGAGTTTCAGGTCAGCCTGAGCTAAAGTGAGACTCTACCTCAAAAATGTTTTAAGTATGCTAGTCTCTGTATGAGTTAAAACTCAGGCAGGGTTGGAGAAATGGCTCAATAATAAAACGTGCTTGATTTCAAACCGTAACAGCCAGATGTGATTCCCCAGTACCCACATAAAGCCAAATGCACGAAGTGACACACGTGTCTGGAGTTTGTAGTGGTAGAAGGTCCTGGCACACCCAAACTTATTCTCTCTCTCTCTTTCTCTCTCTCTCTCGCGCTCTCTCTCTCTCTCTCTCTTAAATACAAATAAATAAATATTTACAATTCAGACAGAAAAACAGGACCACTCTGCAATGCAGAGCAGAGGATTCTATGAACTCTCATTATGGAAGCTGGGAGAATGGATGCTGTCCTGGCTTCTGGGGTGAGACTAAGGCTGCTGTAGTTCAGCAAGATTGCAACTGTGGAGAAAAGCTGGATGTGAAACAGAAGACAGAGAAACCAGAACCAACTGGAATCCAGAGAACTGGCTTGCTGTGCCAGTCTTGCTGAGGCTGATGACCCACAGCAAGAGACCATGACTTTAACCATAGAGAGTTGGCTGGAGCTAGAAGCCTCCGCCCAGCTTCAGCCCCACAGCTAAACAGCTAGACAGGAGACAAGTGACTGCAGACACAGGTGCTCTGGCCCACAAGGGCCTGGAACTCAGCAGCAAATGCAGCCAACCTTCCTTGTGGCCTTCCAAATTATGAACAGTTTTTTTTTTTTCTTGTGGTCAGCCCTAATCTAGAAACGATTCTAAAACCGCATGGATTGGAAATCTGAGAAAAGTAGCTCCAATAATTAAGTTGATACAAGTCACTGCAGTGTCCAACATTGGATATCTTCTTAAGGGAGTTCCCAGGAAAATGGTGATTAACATTTTACATTCTATGCTATCTTTCAAACTCAGCCCTTGTTCAAGATGTAAGTCTATGACAGACTGATGTTCTAAGTAGGAAAATTGTCACTGGTTTCTAATACCAACATTCTGGCTGCTACATTCTTTTTTCTTCCATCTTTAAGGAAATTAGTTTCCCCCCTACTGAGAGTACAATTGAATCTACAATAGAATATTATCAGCGTTCTTTCCCCCCCCCCCCGTGTTTGAAAAAGTTATTATTAAATGTAATCTTCCCTCATGTTATATTTTGCTTTAAAACAAAGAAAGAGACTTAAAGGGCCTTGTTTGTTGCCACTGACATGTCAACCTGACATTTTTAAAATAAATGTTTTTTTCAATCTGGGAAATATTACAATTATACCTTTCCAATTTCCTTCTCTTTATTAATGTGTGTGTGTGTGTGTGTGTGTGTGTGTGTGTGTGTGTGTGTTGGTAAAACTTTCAATATTCCTAATTCAGGAATTTGACACTATTTGGAAAACAATTTCATTATCAGAAAAGGTTATATATTACTTTGTTTCTCTTAAGTTGTAGTATACACAAATACATGTTTCTATCCTGGTAAGTTCTCAGAGCACCCAAGAGATTAGTAATGGCTGAATTCTAAATAAAGCCATTTGCCTGTAATGACCAGTAAGTAATGACTGTTGTTATGTGCTATTTAATAACACATGAGCTCATCGAGGTCAGAGTTCTGTCTCATTCATATATCTATTCAAGTTATCTGGCACATACTAAGAACACAAAAAATATTTATCAAAAGACAATTGTTTTATGTGGGGCTGAGGAGATGACTCAATCAGGAAAATGCTTGCTGTACAAGCATGAAGACCTGAGTTTGAATCCCTAGCTCTCATGTAAAAGCTGGGTGCAGTGGTGTGTGCCTATCACTCCAGTGCTGGGGAAGCTGGGACAGGAGGATCTCTGGGACTTGCTGGCTAGCTAGTCTAACTGAACTTGTGAACTCCAGGTTGAGTGAGAGACCCTACATCAAAAAAAAAAAGGTGGAGAGTGATTAAGGAAGACACTTATTGTTAACCTCTGGCCTTGGCCTCCACATGCACACGCACACACATGTATGTTTACCCACACATAGACATGCACACACATGAATATGTATACATATATACACCACACACATAAAAGACAATGACTTTTATAATGTGACTTTATGCTTGTCCTGACTTTGAATAGAGAGACTGAGACCCAGACTAAGTGCATAATAAAAATACCAGTCAGAGACTGGAAAGATGGCTCAGCAATTAAGGCACTAGAGAAGCCTAAGCCTAAGAATCCTGGTTTGATACTAATACTGGTTCAAAAACAACCCTGGTTTGATACCCAGTATAACGTGTACATGCATCTGGAGTTTGTTTACAGCAGCTGGAGGCCCTGGTGTACCCATTCACTCATTCTCTTCCTCTCTCTCTCCCTCTCTCTCTTTGCAAATAAATAAATAATACTGTTTTTTTTTTTAAACACCAGTTAGGTTAGTGAACGAAGAAAAAGAGTCATTGTCAATCTATTTGTCTTCACTCATGATGGAAACATCAGAAGCTATTTGTTGATTATATATATATATACTATGTGTAGAGTACCACACCAGACAACAGAAATATGAAAATAAAATAAAGACTTGTCCTTCAAATATTTCACAGTCTTACCTGGCTATAGCAGCAAATAACTAACTTTCAAAAAGATATAAGCACATAGCAAGAAGTGAGCAAATACATTCTGTAATTAGGATCCTGTGCCATCCTAAATAGGTGGCTGAACTCACATCTATCTGCTCAAGTTCAAAGCTAAGAGGTGCACAAATAGTGTGTCTCCAATTTCATGCTGCTTTCATTCAAACGCCCATTCTGGAGGAAGGGAGTTTATTAGGCTCCAGCTACTGGCAGTCCAGGTCCACCCACAGCTTAAGGTAATTTTTGTTGATTAATACCTGAACCTGCAGAACCAGAAAAGCCACATGGATGTGGTTTTTAGACTGATCTCAGGAGCCATCCAGTTGTGCTAGTAAATGGCTTTGCACATGCAAGCAGTCCAGTATTGTCTGTGTACATTGCATCTTTAAAAAGAAGTGAGTTAGAGGATATTCACGCATTTGACTAACACTTTCAGAGCCTTGTGAGGGACCGTCCAGTTCCTGATTGGTGATCAGACACAATGCCAAGGAGCAGTAGTTCGTAAGGACAAGGTGAATATCACAGAGTGTAAAGAGGATGACAATTCAAAACAACACAATAAATGATCTCTAGATAGACAATTAGGATGCTACACATGCCAGGGGTGTATTAGGACATGATCAGGGAGCCTTCAACTTTACCATCAATGAAGTTTGGAAGTTCAGATAGGAGATTCTTCCAAACCAAGCAGGAATCTAGTGGATACAGAGAGCAAAGGTATCCACGAATACTGAGTTAGACTTGACCAAGCATATTTCAGGCAACAGTTTTAATGACTTCTTCATCATCTCCTGAAGGTATCACTTGCTTCTATTGATAGCCATTAAAGTAACTTCTGTCTGTTACTTCAAATCATCCTTACAATGTTGTATGGCTCCAATATAAGGGAAAAGACACCAGACACACACATTGAAGCACTGTGGTTCATTACTAAATATAGAGAAAGTAAAAGTTCAACTGAGCATATGAGCAACTGAGGTCTGACCTCCCTTCAAATACCAGTTTTGTATCAATAGTAGCTGATATCAGCCTTCCCAGGCATGTCCTTGAGCCCCACAAGCCAACAAGAAAAGTAGTGATAGCTACTCTGCACATTACCACACTCAATTATCCAAGAGCTTGGTAAAGGAAAATCTCCCAAGTGACAAAAGTACTTCTGGAGGGCAAGGATAGAATTTTTAAAGTGACAGATGACCCCCACAGCATTGGTGTGCCCTCAATTATTTAGACCAGACCATAATCCAAGGCACACCAAAATACAGAGCCAAGAGTGAAGGTAAATGAGACAAGTTAAATTGGGCAAAAAATTTTATCTGAAACACATACATGAGGAAATTATAGAAGCTATTATTTGTATAACATATCCTGCTTTACATATGTATGTATATATGTATGTATGTATGTATATAATTACAGCTTCAATACAACAAAGTTTTTTTTTTCAATTCTAATAACTCTTTTGTTAAGCCTGGAGAGAGCTTGAGGTGGTGCAACTCAGGGGTAGAGCTCTTGCCTAGGCGACATGAGGCCCTGGATTCTAACTGCAGCACGGAAATATATATCCTATTTGCCATTATGGCTAGTGTGTGATCAAGTGAGCTTGCTCAAGTGCTCTATCCCATCTCCCTTCCTCCAAGCCCCAAACCCAGATGTTGAGCTCCAGCCTTAGAGAAGGTTTAGGGCTGAAGCTTTGCACTGGTCGAGGGCAGAGGAAGAAGAAAGCAGAACTTCAATATTTCTTAATAGAGCACAGATGCTTCTTGTTTTATCATTTGGCCATATCCCAATAAATCCTTCATAAAGTTGATAATATTGTAAGTCAAAACTACATTTCATACATTTTACCTACCTAACATCACACCTTAGCCTCACCTATTTTAAATGAGCTCAGAACACTTGCCATAGTCTACAATACAAACACACACACACACACACACACACACACACACATATGTATATGTATATGTAAACACTGACAACATAATACTCTATAGAGCATTGGTCCTTTACCCTCACAGTCAAAGGGCTGACTTGGATTTGTGTCTGGCTGCCACAACCCAGGTCTTCATAGAGCATTGTGCAGCACACCACTAGCCCAGAAAAGATCAAAATTCAATTAGAAGAATGATTTTCACTACATGCATGTTGCTTTTACATAATCTTAAAATTGAAGAATCATAAGTCAAACAGTGGGAGTCAGGGCCACCTGTAGTTCTAGCTGTCAGCTATGGCCCTGGGCTGTTCTCCACCTGTTATTCTCCATCAGCTGACATGCTTAATGATCTATGGTCAGGTTGGGGGAGGAAGTTTGGAGTGAGCATTGGAGATGGGGATGCTGGGGAAGTCAAGACAATTCTAGAAAGCAGCCCCGAGCCATGGCCTAGGAGATACTCTAATATGCTCCACTTGCCAGAGCCCAGATTTGGAGCAGAGGGGAAGTTGAGATACTGGAATATGACATGAGCTCCCATCAGGCTCTAAGACGCTTTGAGCAAAGTCCTTAGGCCCTATGCACCCTTTTCCCAGGTGCAGCTCAAAAATTCTCCATGCTAATTCTCTGAGGCAAGCAGAAGAAATTTCCACCAAGGATGTCTGAGCAGGAGCAACCCAGGCAAACTGAGGACATTTCTCGATGCGCACACGCAGCACAGACAGAGCTTGGGTGCTGCCACAGTGGCGTCCATGACCCACTGTGAGGCTCTGCATCTGAGGGGGTGGCTGCCAATGCCAAGACCAATTAACCCAGAATCAACAGAGCCATACCCCAAAGGCCCTCCAGGGAAAGGGCTGAATCATCGAGATTAAACTTTAGTTCAGTTCTAGAGAACAATAAACTGGTGAACAGTTTATTTCCATATTCCTGAGTAACTAGACTGAATATCTTACCCACGTCAGAAATGGCATACTTAAGAAAACACAGTGTCTCTCCCTTTACTTACACACACACACACACACACACACACACACACACACACACACACACACACACCACTTGCAAGGGTATTTACCTTACATTATATTAATTTCATCCTCTCACTTACCATTTCCACACAATAGGGTCTTTACTGCACTCCTTCCTACAGCACCTTGAATTGCTTAGCCCTTTAAATTATGGAGGTTTATCCCTTGGTGCCTCCATGGGTAGTCTTTCATGTCAAGTATTTTTTCATGGTAATAAGAAAACAACTCTAGATGTGTTTAATGCAGCAGCCAAGGTGTACCCAAGGGGTGTAATTAGCACTTGCTATGTTAGAAAGAAAAGGCAAGGTAGCATGCTGTATTGCTTTACCGAAAGAAAGCAGAAAGATTCCAAGAAAAAAATGGCTTTACATTGTCTTTCATTCTGAGGTATTTAAAAAGTGATTCTGTGAGTTGTGGAATAAAATAGGAGTTCTGCTAGCTTGCAAGGCCTCTGCTCTCTTGGAGGGAGTACGATTGCCGGTATCACTTACAGGAACCAGCACCACTGAGAATTCCAGAATGCCTAGTCAGATGTAGGTTAATGAGGGCCATGGATACTATTAACAACACTTAAATTATTTTTTTTAAAAATAAATAGCATGGGTGTATGTGGAGAGATATTTCAGAGTTCTGGGTTTTGTTTTCTTCTCACCCACTCTTTCTACAAGTGTGACTGAATAGCCTCTTTGCCTTTATAAAGAAGGATTCCAAATTCTCTCTGCTGTTTTGTTTTATCTTATTTCTTCTCTTACAATTTTGTTTTTAAATGCTCCATGACTCATGTTCAGAGTGTTTCTAATTTTGAGTGATTGGTGATACCTCTATATGACTTGTACCATGCTTGTGGGTGTAAGTAATCATTCCCAAACACTATATGGCTTCAAAATGTAATTATCTACTAAATGAAAGAATGATTTTGTTATCTAAAAGTTCAAAAATGTATTCCATGGGTCATTTTGAATTCAGAAACTCAAGTTTTTTTTTTAAATCTCATACACATTTAAGCAATTTTACTAAAGTCCAAGACATTGGCAAATGTGGACTGAATCCTGAGATGAAAATGGTTTTATATTGAGATTAGTTATTAATTTGATTCAGCTGGGTAAAGGATTGAACATTTTCTTTGCATCTTAAGTAATACACTGAAAGCATTTAACAGGATGGATTAGGATTTAATGTTATAAATATTAAAAAGCATGCTATTTTGGTTTAAATCACTTCAAGGTTGGAGATGGTATTATGATGGAAGGAAGATTTGTGCCTTGACTTTTCATATGTCTCCAAATTTTAATCAAGGACCATATAGGATCTAGATGAAGGCCAGAACAGTTAAATAAATGTATGATTCCATGCAAACAGCTTTGAGCTAAACGATGAGGGTGGACATGATTTTAGTGATAAGGCTATCACAGTATCACAAGAAAAATATCATGTAATCAAGTCAGGTGTGGTGATGTAAGCCTGTAATTCAGAAAGGTTGAGGTACTAAGATCACAAGTTCAAGGCCAGCCTGGGCTGTTTAATGAGAAACAAAAAGGGAGGGAGATGTCGCTCAGTGGTAAGATCCTTGGTTGGTGTACTGGCTCTGAGTGCAATTCCTGACAACACAAGAAGAATTCTGTAGAATCAGGTAGGTCTGAGGTTAGTTGATTCTACATTAGCTTCACCACACAACCTGGCATTTATACAGCCTGTGTGATGCACAGAAAAAGAAACCCTGCAAAAATAAATGAAGAAAAGAATGCTGTGGAGAAATAAACTAAAAAAATGTTTGCCAACACATTATCTCCATCCATAATATTAATATGATGTGTCAAACTGTGATCATCTTGGGAGGAATGATTTTAGTTATTTCAATTCCTACTGTAGATATTTTCACCTTAAAAATGAAACTAAACTCAATATTCCCCTGCCTAGTCTTATCTAACAGTGACCTAAATTATACCAGAGACTAACTGTGGGGGAAAATGGACATTTGAAAACATCCAGAAGGTTTCTTGGAAATCACAAAAATAACTAAGTTATCATTTTTTTCATTGATCCAAAAAGTAATTTTTCCCAATATTTAAAGATAAAAATCTCTGTAATTGCAGCTACGTACAGTGGCACATGCCTGTGATTCCCACACTTGGGAGGCAGAGGAAGAAGAATCATGTAGCCTAGGCTACACTGAAAATTTAGCAGCAGCCTGTGCTACATGAGACCCTGTCTTCAAAACAATCAATAAATATAAATAGATACCTCTAGAATTGGGATGTGTCTGATAATCAATTCTGTTTTGTGACTGCAAGTGACAGTATTTTTATTTTAATATACATTAGTACATTAAATTTGAAGATGTCTTTATATTCTGCAAAACATGGTCATGTTTTTGGCCCTGGGTCTTCTGTGTGCCTATAACATGCTAGAACTGAGCCAGGGCTTTGGACGAGCTATTGCTCATGGACATTCTTAAAAGTGAAGTGATGGAATAAGAAAGCTTTTATGGTTTCCTCACAAACTTCTCAGAATAGTTTCATTCACCTAGCAATCTAGAGTTGATTCATTTCCCAATCTTCAGTGCCCATTATGGAAGCCACTAAGCCCACTTGAATATTTAGATGTGAGCTGATTAAAATCAAAGGAATTCCAGTTCTTAGTAGCAATAGTCAAATTTCAAATGCTTCCTAGAAACAAATGATAATGAGGAAACATCCTTTCAGAACTTGTGGGACACAATGAAGGCAGTTCTAAGGGGGGAATTCATTGCTCTAAATGCCTTCATAACAAAGACAGACAGGTCTCAATTCAACCAACTATCCTCATACCTAAGGTCATTAGAACAGATGGAAAACTCCAACCCTAGGAGCTCGAGATGCAAGGAAATAGGTAAGATCAGAGCTGAGATTAATGACTTGGAAACAAAGAAAACAATTGAAAAATAGACAAATCAAAGAGTTGGTTCTTTGAAAAAGTCAATAAGATCAACAAACCCCTGGACAACTTAATCAAACGAAAAACTGAGAAGGCCCAAATTAACAACAACAACAACAAAAAAAAAAGATAAGGGTGAGATCACAACAGATCCTGAAGAGATTGGAAGCATCATCAGGTCATACTTCCAAAACCTCTACTCTGCAAATTAGAGAACCTGGAAGAAATGGATAAATTCCTGGATACCAACCAACTTCCAAAGCTCAGACCAGAGCAGAGAAAGACCCTAAACAATCCGATAACAATCTCAGAGATTGAATCGGTAATCAAGAACCTCTCCAAACAGAAAAGCCCAGGTCCAGATGGTTTCTCAGCTGAATTCTACCAAACCTTCATCATAGAACTGAAACCTCTCTTTCTGAAGCTTGTCAGGGACGTAGAAAAAGAGGGTAGGCTCCCAATCTCCTTCTATGAAGCTACCATCACCCTAATTCCCAAACCAGGCAAGGATGTAACAAAAAAAGAAAACTACAGACCCATATCCCTGATGAACTTGGACGCAAAAATCCTAAACAAAGTCCTAGCAAACCGAATACAAACCCACAACAATTCTACAATTCACCCTGACCAAGTCAGCTTCCTCCCAGGGATGCAGGGATGATTCAACATTCGCAAATCGATAAATTTAATTCACCACATTAACAAACTAAACAGCAAAAACCACATGGTCATCTCAATTGATGCTGAAAAGGCTTTTGACAAAATTCAACACCACTTCATGTTCAAAACCCTGGAAAGAATAGGCATAGATGGCCTATACCTCAACATGATTAAGTGAATATACAGATCTCCTAAAGCACAAATTATCCTCAATGGGGAACGACTCAAGGAGTTCCCCCTCAACTCAGGAACAAGACAGGGATGTCCACTCTCACCACTGCTATTTAACATAGTGCTTGAACTTCTAGCCCAAGCAATAAGACAGGAGAATAGCATAAAAGGGATACAAATCGGAAAGGAAGAAGTCAAACTATCCCTCTTTGCAGATGACATGATCTTATATATATCAGACCCAAAGAACAGTATTAGTAATCTCCTGAAGGTGATCAATGCCTTCAGCAGAGTGGCAGGATACAAAATTAACACACAAAAATCAGTAGCTTTTCTATATACAGAAAACAAACATTCGGAAAAAGACATCAGAGAAACTGTCCC
>PVHP010019563.1:0-31655 GCA_004024765.1 Zapus hudsonius
GCCATTTGCATTCTCATCCTGGTCAAACTGAACATTAGTTTCTGGCTGTGGGGCTAGCATGCCAACAAATCTTTTAGACACATGGTCAGCATCTAAAGCTGAGTTCGATAATTTTTTTGGCTTTTTTTTCTGAGAACTGTATTTGACAAAATTACAGAAAAATGTTGAGGAATTCTCATCATGAATCAATTTAGCAAGTATTTATTAAATGCCTGCTGTAGATTGAGCATTATAATAGGCATTGTAATGTGAATTTTGTGTGCTTTGCTCTCTGGAAGAGCATTTTACTACCAGTTAGGTTCTCACCTGATGGTGAGTCCCCAGTGCCCCATGATTAGCACAGCAGGCCATGCGTGTCTTCTAGGGTTGAATTAGAATACACTGGATTTTGGCTTAACTCTGTCTCTTTTGAAGCACTGATTGTACACTGGTGTGAAATTGTCTGTTGTTTGTTTCTTCTGAATGAATGTGTTCTTTGAGGCCAAATATCTCATTACCCCAATCCTTGGTATACTTGACACATAGTAATCTATCAGTCTTTATATTTAAAAATTTCATTGCCAATATTTTGGTTCTGCTTTGCTCTTTTTCATTGTTATAAACTGTTGTCTTACTTCCCAAAAGCCTCTTCAAAATATATTAGTACTGAGACTATGACCTGAGAAAATGTAAACAAAGCAGCAGGTATCTGACAGCACTCTTAGCAAACTGCTTAGTAATTGCATAGTAACTTCTCATATCCCTAATACTTAGTGTCTCCCATTTAAAACCTATTACAACTAACACACATGTTAATATTTCTCATAATTCTTTCATTTGTGTCTCTGTAAGGTAGTGTCTTGAGAACAGGAATTCATGTTTAATTCCCCAACAGTGGACAGTGTAGTATCTAGGTACAGAGTAGAATGTAGTATCCAGATGTCCCCATATTTACACTTCTCCACTGTGTAAGAGCAACTTTGAGAAGTAATAGCGTGTTAATGATGATTTTTCTAGATTATCCTATTTCAGCTATACTTCAGAGCTTCAGGGTGCTTACTATATCTAGCTTAAGGATTTAGAGGGAAGAAAATGTGCCAGAGAGAATCTGATTCCAAGCTAAGAGCTGAAACTTCTTCCTGTTTTTCTGAGCCTGTGCCAGTGGAGGGTAGAAGGCCCTCTCCCATGTCTGAAATGTCTTTCCATCCAAAGCCATCTCTTCTCTACTAATTGCCTTCCTTGGGGTTTTTTTTCAGTGATGTGCTCTATGGACAGTTCTCCATTCTCACCAATAACTTGCTGTATATTTTAGAGTACCATGTATCTTTCAGTTGTATATATTGTGAACAGTTCATATAAATTTTCCTTAGAAAGTTTTTTTGTATTTATGTACTTATTTGTAGGCTTGTGTTGACGTGTGTAAAATGCTTAGAAAGGAAGAAAGTATCTACTTAATGTATTATGCTATCAATATGTGTATTCAAGTCGGGCGTGGTGGCGCACGCCTTTAATCTCAGCACTCGGGAGGCAGAGGTAGGAGAATCACTGTGAGTTTGAGACCACACTGAGACTCCAGTGAATTCCACATCAGCCTGAGCTAGAGTGAGACCCTACCCTGAAAAACCAATATATATGTGTGTGTGTGTGTGTGTGTGTGTGTGTGTGTGTGTGTGTGTATTCATTCTAGCAAGGTGGACACTCATCAGTATTATTCTAGTAGTTTTTTCTGTGATAGTGTTACAAATGAAGATTATATTTGCATTAGCTTCTTGAATCTGTTAATGCTGTTTTTATAAGGCAAGACTTCTCATTCTGTTATTACTGCTTCTTTTTCTTGTTCTCCTCATAGTGTAGAGTGATGCGGGACCTTAAAGCAGTTCATGGAAAAACAAAGGGTCTGTCCCTTGGCTATGCCTTTGCAGAGTTCCAGGAACACGAGCATGCCCTGAGAGCGCTTCGCCACATCAACAACAACCCAGAGATCTTTGGGCCTCAGAAGGTGAACTTTAGTTCCAGGGAGACTTACTTTCTGAGAGCCCCTTGCTTTAATGTCCAGTGTCCCCTGACATTGAATGGTGGCAAAGATTAGCAAGTGACTTGGGTAGAGTAAGTGAGAAGTAGCCTCAAAGTTTGCATAAAAAGGAGTGGGTGTTTGAGGACAGCTTGATTGACCGCACTCACAGATTATGAATGACATTCTCTCTCCCCCTGACACAGAGACCAATAGTGGAGTTCTCCTTGGAAGATCAAAGGAAGCTTAAAGTGAAGGAACTGAGGATCCAACGCAGCCTGGTAACAAGTTTACTTGTTTTTTGTTTGTTTTTAAGGGTTTAAACTTCTCTTTCATTTAGTTTGTGCTTCTGCCCAAGTAGGATTCTTTTATCCTTTACTAATAATTCCCTAAGATTCTCCTCACATGTCATCTGCTTTGCTGGGCCATTTTGTGAGAACTACATAGAGAAGGGAGAGGATAGAGAAAGGAAAAAGACCAGTGTGAGATTGTGTACAGTGTATGTGTAGGACATAGCCAAACCAATGCCTGAGGTTAAATTTAACATTACTTTTACTTTTGGGTTTATGCTGTTCCTTCCAGGCGATAGCAACTTCTTAATGATTTTTAAAATATTTATTTATTTATTCTTAAGTATTTTTATTTACTTTTTATTTATTTGCAAGCAGAAAGAGAGAATGAGAATGAGTATGAGTATGAGTGGGTGTGTCAGAGCCTTTATGTTGCAAACCTCTTTGTGCATCTGGCTTCATGTGGGTATTGGGGGATTGAACTCGGGTCTTTAGGCTATATTGGCAAGAACCTTAACCACTGAGTCGTCTCTCCAGCTCAAAATATTTATTTCTTCATTGACTTGTGTGTGTGTGTGTGTGTGTGTGTGTGTGTGTGTGTTGCTGAAGGTGAACAGCAGATGCTTGTATGGGTGTTGCAAAAAAAAAAAAAATTGAATTTGGGCTGACACACTTTGCAAGGAAGTACCTTTAGCTTCTGAGTCATTTTTCCAGCCTGGAACTCATCAAAGCAGATCTGTTGATAGCTCCTTTGAATTTTATTTACCTGAGAGTTTCCTTCACTTTTGAAAGATAATTATTTTAAATGCAAAGGAACTCCAGATGCATGCACCACTTTGTGAATCTGGCTTTACATGGGTACTGGGGAATCGAACCAGGTCGTTAGGCATTGCAGGCAAATGTCTTAACTACTGAGCCATCTCCCCAGCCCCCAAAAATAATTTTATTGGATAGAAAATAGGTTGGTGATTTTTATCTTTCAGAATTTCAGATATCCTCTTGCCTACATGGTTGTTGTCATTGCTGCTTTTCTTCTTCCTCCTCTTCCTCCTCCTCTTCCTCTTTTTTTATTTTTTATTTGCATGTGTGTGTGAGGTATATGTGGTATGGTCTATGTGTGTATATATTATGTATGTACATGTATGTGTAGCTATGCACATGCATATGGAGGCCAAAGGAGAACGCTGGTGTCCTTTCTTGCTCTTCTGCATTGTTTCCTTGAGAATAGAGTCTTTCTCAACCCAGAACTACCATTTTTGGTCAAATTGGCTGACCAATGAGTCTCAACAATTCTCCTGACTGTGTCGCCCTCAGGACTAGGGTTGCGGGTGTATGTGGTGTTAGGATGAACTCGGGCTCTCATGTCTACATGGCAAGCCACTCTTACCTGTTGAGCCATCTCCTCCGCGCCATGGTTTTGTTGTTTTATTTGCCTATTTATTTTTGGTGTGTGTGAGTACAGTGCATATGTGCTATGGTGTGCATGTGCAGGTCAAAGGACAACTTTCAGTTGTTGGTCCTTGCCTTCCACCTCATTTGAGGCAGGGTTTACTTTTCTGTTCACCTGGCTAGCCAGCCTGCACAGTTCCATCAGACTCTCCTGTCTGCTTCCCATCTTGCTGTAGCATGCTAGCATTACAGCTAGATGGGCAGCTTTGTTATGGGTTCTTGGGGTCCAAACTTAGACACACACACATACTTTATCACTGAACCATTTCCCCAGCCCTGCCTGCATGGTTTGGATTTCATAACTCCTACAGCTCTTGTCAAGTTTATACTATAACTTGCATATGTAGTGAGCATTCATCCTTTTTGTACCAAAAAGCATGACCCATAACAGATAAACAATTTCAACAGCTAAAACAGTAGCTCTGGTTGGAGAGAGAACAAGAAAGCAAACGTCAGAAATATGATACACCCAGTTGTGGATTTTTTATATTTATCTTTTAGGTTTTCTCTCACTAGGTCTGTACTTTAGTTTTTGTCATTGGAAAATTTTTAGTCTTTATTACTGCAAACATTTCTTCTGTTGCTATGTTTCTTTCCCTGGTATCCTCCTTTCCATGTGCTAAACCTTTTTTTTTTTTTTTTTTGTCTTTTTTTTCCACTATTTTTTATTTTAAATTATAATTTTAAGTAGAGAATAAATTTTCATAGTTAAACTTTTTTTAAAATTCATGACAACTGATCCAAATTTTATTTTATATCCATTATGAGCATAATTATTTCCATAACAAAAGAACTCAACTGAAACTCTTAATTCATTCTCAATAAACTGGTCCCTGTGCTAGTCAGCAAGTCCAGAGACACAAGCCAGTAGAATGCATAGTTTTCATATGCAAAGAAAGAGAATAATTTTAAGGAATTGGATTACACCATGATGAGTAAGCTTTAAGTTTACTGTAGTGTTGAGGTCTCAGCATCTTTTAGATTTCTGCTACATTTTGAGTAGCCTTGGTGTCTGTCTCCATTACCCTGGAGCTGGTTGTCGGGCTCTCTGTGGAAGCAGCACTCTTTTTTTTTTTTTTTTTGGAAGCAGTACTCTTGCTCATCTCTCTACTTCCTCTGTGGTTTCGCCTGGGCCCTTGCTGATGTGTTAGGGTGGTGGTTCTGCCAGGGAGTCAGCTATCATTTCTGGTCTTGTTGGTAGAATTAGGTTGTCCACGGCTCTTGCTGCCTTCTATTTTAACCCCAGGAGCTCTGGTGTGGTTGCTAGTCCACCACCTTGACTGGAAACTTTTTTTGGTCTTTTGAGACAGGGTCTTGTGCAGGCCAGGCTGATCTGGATTTCCCGATCCATTTCTCCCTCCAGAGTGTGGGAACGATAGGTGTTCTCCATGTTACATCTTTTTTAATTGTCCCTCCCTATTGGCCTTTGAGTCTTAGCCCCCTCCCTATTTTTGGTATGGGATGGGAATGGTATTTTGAATTCCCCACCTGGTAACTATCCGTTACTATAGCAGTACTTGTGAACTGCTTGTCTTTACTTTTTGGTAGTGTCTATGTGGAGGAAGAATTCCCCTTCTTTCACCAAGCTCACAAAAAGCTCCTCTGCTGAGTATTTCCAGCAAGTCAACCTTACCCAGAAACCAGGTGGCAGTTTTTTTGGGTTTTTTTGCAGCAAAAAATGAAATCGAAACCTGCAGCCAGTGAGCCCCAAAAGAAGCAAAAAGAATTTGGAAAAGACAAGCAGCAGAAGGCAGCTCAAAACCACACACAGGATGAAAGCAAGGTTCCCCAAGAGCAGAAAGGGGCCGCAGGCTCCAGCTCCTGGGCAGGCTTCCAGACCAAGGCTGAAGTGGAGCAGGTGGAGCTGCCTGACGGGAAGAAGAGAAGAAAGGTCCTGGCACTCCCTTCACACCGAGGCCCCAAAATCCGGTGAGATGTGGCGCCAGCCACCCAATGCATTTGATTTTGAACTCTTCCTCTTGTGACATTTGTTCAAATGAAAGGAATGCTTAAGCTGTGCTGGTCTCGAGGCTCCACAGCAGCAGACATGTTTCTCCTGGGATGAATGGCAAAGGGCGCCTCAGAGGAGCCTTCCAGGGCAGGCTTCCAGGCTATTTTGTTTTCTAGAGTTTCTGATGAACTTACCTGTAATTTCTGTTTGGGACAGCATACTAATTCTATGAACAAAATAGATTTTTAAAAAATGTTTATTAAGTAAATGGAGGTTTCTGTGATTTCCATGAAGTCATGACCCCCCCCCAAAAAAAAAAAATAGCAAATGAGTACACAAATGTTGAGACTTAGACTGTTACAGAATCCATTTTAGAGTGTTCTGGCAAAGAAAGAGCTATATAGAAAAGAAATTTATCTCTTAGGCTTATCTCTTAGGCTGAGAAAAGCCAGGGGTGCCAGTTAGAGGAAGGATTCAAGGTGACATTTACTTGGCCATCTTGTTTCAGGTTGCGGGACAAAGGCAAAGTGAAGTCCCTTCCTCCTAAGAAGCCAAAGCCTCAGATAAGCCAGTGGAAACTGGAGACACAGCAGCTATCTGCTCAGCAGGTGAGTTCTGTGGGACATATGGTGAGGCTCTGCAGGGCAGGCAGCACTGCTGAATTGTGGGTAGTTGAGCGCATAGGAAGTTCTGAGGTGCAGTTCCATCAGGACCACAGCTTTTCTGAGAGATAGTCATAAAAGTGGAGAGAAAGTAAAATGAAGTTGGGCGAGGTGGCACATGCCTTTAATCCCAACATTTGGAGACTGAGGTAGGAAGATCACTGTGATGGATCTAGCAGGCCACCCTGAGACTACATAGTGAATTCCAGGTCAGTAAAGTAACATGAACCCCCATAACTCTCAGTCGGTTGCAGCAATGTCTTGTGTTCCCTGTTTTCCAAGCCTGTTTCCCCTACCTAGTGTGTATGAAAGCACCCCTCGGGAGATAGATTGTTGCTTGTACAAGATGTTCTCCTCTCATCTCAGTTTCTTCCTCATTTTGGGAAGTAGCCATTTTTTTTAAGGAGCCCTAGTTCTTTTTTCTAAAACATAATTGTCCTGTGTCTTTGAACCTTTAAGAGTAAAAGAATTATTAACCTCAAGAAATCTGTCTCCTGGAAAATTTCTGACTATACCATAATATATAGATATATCTGAAATTCTGTAAATGGAATTGTTAGTGAGGACAGGGCCAAGCAAAAATGTGCAAACTTTGGGCTGTCTTGAGGTTAAAGTGAGTATTTAGGAGCTAGAGTAGAAGAGTCCTTTGAAACACCCAGGCAGCATTAGGCCCTGATCCCCAGCACTCTTGCTCTAATTTCTCATCTTTGGGTTTTTGGGGGCAGGGGGAACTTTTCTGTCTAATGGGGCTCTAAAATTCCACCTCTTCCCAGAGAATATGATCTCTGTACCTATTTTTTTTTCTTTCTTAGGTGCCTGAGTGTGAGGTCATGCTTAATGTTTGAAATTATCTTAGCTGGGTATTATAATCCTGGCATTTGGGAGATGGGGGTCAGGAGTATCAGTAGTTCAGGATCATCCTCAGCTACATGAATTTGAGGTGGCCTTGGCTATATCAGAACCTGTCTAAAAACAGAAAGGGTGGGAAAGGAGAAAGAAAGAGAAAGATGAAGTTAAGAAAGAAATTGATAATCATGTCTCCTTTCTTTTGTAGGCATCTAGGAAAAAAGCTAAAGGAAACAAGGCAGAAATCCACTTCCACCAACTGGTCGAACAATATAAGCAGAAATTGTTGGGACCTTCTAAAGGCACAGCTCTTATAAAGAGGAGCAAATGGTTTGATAGTTGACACTGTGCATAGACTGGGTTAGGAGCGGACGTGCACTTCCAGGAAAGACTTCTAATCCTATCCACCTCCATGTCTTTCACTGAGAGAAAGAAGATCCCAGATGGCATCCCCTTTTTGGGGGTTCCTTGGGCTATGTGTATCTGAATTTTGATCTCCATATGTGGTTGGTTAGCCACAAAGAAATATTAGAGAAGCATGCTTTTTGTATATTATCCAGATATTGTATAAAGTTGTGCCTATGATTGTTACTCATTTTTATTAAGTTTCCCAAATGGAAACAATTGTTTAAAAAAATCCTTGATTGCTAAATTTTTAAGAATCATATTTTGTTTAAGCATCCTCTAAATGTGGTATTGTGATTTTTTTTTCCTGGATATTAGACTCTCATTTCTTTTCTAATATATGTAAATCTTATTTATGAACTTTTAAAAACTGAACACTTGACATTTCTAGCTAATTCAGTTACATATTCCTGCAGGAGTTGACTAACAATAAAGAAAATGCTTACTAACCTAGTTTCTGCAGGTGGGAGACACTTGACCTGAAAACAGTCCAGGGCAGTGGGCCTGGAACTGAGCCACCACTGGTGTTTGCCACATGAAGAGTCATGGCTGACTAGAAAGCAGTTTGTAGTGATACTAGCCTGGCCAGTCGTGACTTGCATTTATTCCATAGAGTGTCTCCTCATGGGGACTCAGAGCACATAGAAAAAAGTGGAAAAAGCCATAAGCAAGAGGCCCAGGAATTAGCCCAAGTGCTAAGACCCTCTCTTGGGGGGTGTTAGTTTAGTCATTCATGGAATGAGGAATATAACTGAATGTCCCTCTGATTATTCCCAACCCTAAGCCCTTTTTCTAATTCTTTCTTATCCATATTCATATTCTTTTCTTAAGAAAAGGTGGGAGAAGAGGTGGGTATTAGAGTCAGGTTCCTGATGACATGAAGAACAGGCTGGTCAGAAAGATGAAAATCACTGGGGATAAACAAAAATCTCTGCTTGCCAGCCTTAGTCCCTGGGCTTGATCCTAGGCATGTTGGCACACTTTCCTGTAATCCTAACACCCTGGAAGTGAAGGCAAGAGGACCAAAAATTCAGAGACATTCTGGGCTACATAAGACTGTTTTTTTTTTTTTTTAAAGGGGGGCAGTGTGGAGAGATGGTTAAGTGGTTAAGGTACTTGCCTGCAAAGCCCAACAACCTGGGTTCAGTTCCCTAGTACCCATGTTATGCCAGATGCACAAAGTAGCACATGCACCTGGAGTTCATTTGCAGTGGCAAGATGCCCTGGCGCACCCATTCTTTCTCTGTGTGCCTCTCTCTCTCTACTTGCAAATAAATGAATATTCTTTTAAAAAGGAGGAAGGGAGGGAGAAAGGCCAAGTGGCACAACTTCTGGAAGCAGATACGGAATTGGTTGAATTTATGTCTGGCCACGACACATAATGGAACTGTTAGGCCATTGTAGACATGAGAGGTCTTGAAGTAAGTGTGGTGGTTTGAATTAGGTGTTCCCCATAAACTCATGTATTCTGAATGAATCCCCAGCTGATGGCAATTTGGGAATTGGGCCTCCTGGAGGAGGAGGTATGTTGTTGGGGCAGGCTTATGGATATTACAGCCAGTTTCCCTCTACCAGTGTTCGGCTCAGTGTCATGTGGTGGGGCTCCACCTGCTGTGACAGAGGTGATGTCTATCCTTTCCCCTGCCAAGTGGAGCTTCCTCTTGAGTCTTTAAAGCAAAATAAACTCTTCCTTCCCATCAGCTGCTTTTGGTTGGGTGCTTTTTGCCATCAAGAAGAAGGCAGGGCTGGAGAGGTGCCTCAGTGGTTAAGGCGCTTGCCTCCAGAGCCTAATGACCCAGGTTCAACTCCCCAATACCCATGTAAACCAGATGCAAAAAGCTGCACATACATCTGGAGTTTGCAGTGGCTAGAGGCCCTGGTGCACCCATGCTCACACTCTGTCTTTCTCTGTGTCTCTGCTTACAATTAAAATATAAGAAGAAGGTAATGCAACAGTAAATTGCTAATTGGAGCTAGCTAGGTCACACCTACAGGACAAATGGGATGACCATGTAAATGAAGGGCACCAAAATGTCAGGTGGAAGCAAAATTGATCCCACAAGAGGTGATTGCTTGAAGCTGATCACGGGTAGGGGTGGAAATGTCTCACCACTAGTCTAGCATTGCTTCTGGGAACATTTGCGATTTCCATAATGAAAGTTTTTTAATTGCATGAATAGTTGAAGGAAAGTATATTGGCCTGCTTGGAAAAGACATTTTGGGGTGTAAAAGCTGTTGTGAGAGCTCAGGATGGTGCATGGAGGCAAAAGCTACAAGGAATCAGATTTTGGCTCAGCATGAGGAATTGTTTTCTTGAGGTAAGTTCCCACATGTGGCCCAGGCTGACCTCTAACTAATGATTGTCTTCTCAGCCTCCCAGTGTTGGAATTACAGGCATGTGACCCCATGCCAGTTTATAAAAAAGTGTGTGTGTGTGTGTGTTTATCTAGGCCCCAAGACCAAGCATCTTCCACAATCAGTGGCCACCTTATTTTTTGAGCCTCGCTAAACCTGGAGATCACTGATTCAGCTAGACTATCCAACCCAGCAAGCCCTAGGGATCTCCTGTCTCCACCTCCTCATACAATCAGCACCCCGTTCTTAGTGGGTGTTGGGGATCCAATCTCATGCATGCTTGGCAAGCACTTTACTAAGCCAACTCCCCTAGGTCCACTTCTTGAAATGGCCTGGTCCTTGTTCAAGACTCTCCATTGAGTTTTTCACCTCAGTTTGACTAGAATTGTAACAAGCCTTGGGCTCTCTGGCGCTATCACCTACCTCATCTTCATCCATTCTCGGCTTATTTTCAGCCACACAAATCTGCCTTCAGTTCTCTTGACTGTCACCCTAGAGCCTTGGTGTCTGTTCCCTCTGCTGGAGACTCTCCCTGGGATGTTTTGCTTTTCTCCGATCTCCACTAAGCCATCAGCTTTCCCAGAGTACTTCCTCGACTATCAGAATTGGGGCTCTTTTCCTCCCCATATCCTACCACTCACTGTTCATTTTCTTCCTGGCACTAAGCACTATGTGAACTTACTGTGTTCCCTGTTGAATTAATCACTTTGTGAAGGGACTTTCTTACACAGCACCTACCACTGACCATGATACATAGTTGGTATGGAATAAATATTTAATGGAAAAAAAAAGAAAAAACACTTAGTAGACAAGAAAAAGCTGGGAACATAACTCAGAGTGGTTAATTTTCTGACCCCATCCATTGTTATAAAGGGTGCTTTTACAGAACCATTTTTAGAGCTATGAAGAGCTATTTCATAGCAGTATCTTCAACAACCAATGAGTGCTTCAAAATATCCTTGATTGGTTAGGAGATGGTGAGCCCGAGGCTAAGAAAACAGACCTTTTAGAGAGCTTAAAAGGACAGGTGCTTTCTTCAAGATGATTCAGACTGACTGGGGGAGTTTTGAGCATCCTTACAATAGCTTGGCTATTAGCTGTTTGAGAGGGTGGGAAGAAGTAAAAAATACTTCTAATAAGGGTGTCAGAATGGGGGCTGGAAAGATGGCTCTGGCTCAGATGTTAAGGCACTTGCCCAAAGAAAGTTTGATTCCCCAGTACCCATGTAAAGCCAGATGCACAAAGTGGCGCATGCATCTGGAGTTTTTCTCAGTGGCTGGAAGCCCTGGCACGCCCATTCTCTCTATCTCTCTTCTCTCTCTGCTTGAGTACACCTTTAATCCCAGCACTTGGGAGGGAAGGTAGGAGGATCACTGTGAGTTTGAGGCTAGCCTGGGACTACATAGTGACTGCCAGGTCAGCCTGGGCTAGTGTGAGACCCTACTTCAGAAAAACAAAACAAAATAAAAGTGTCAGAATGGCTACAACCTGCCTCCGTTGATTTTTTTTTGTTGTTGTTGACTTTGCTTTTCCACCAGTATCCAAAATATCCTTAATAAGGATATAAAAAAACAGCTGTTTTTTTTTTTCCAGATAATGTTGCCGGATTCTTAGATGCAGATATTTCTCCTGACAGCTTTAGCAACCCAGAGTGTTAAAACATCATTGCTTGCAAAGTTATGAACGGATCATCCTCTTTCTCTGTGACATACTCCCCCTAGTCTACTTAAGACACCTTCCTTGGGTTCCTCGGTCAGCTCCTTGACTCCCTGCCTGGGAATTGTGCTTGCTTCTACTTCACTTTAAAGCTGGCTGTTTAAGGAAATGAGGTTTCTTAATTAACATGAAGGTTGGGTTCCACACTGCCTGGTTAACAATATTTTTGTGAATAATCAAGACTAAAGGCCATTAGCCAAGATAATCAAGTTTCATTTGCATTTTCCTGTTTGGTTACACCGTAGCCTAGCTCAGAGATAAGACCTCTAAATAGAGACTCTTAAGATGTTATGTGACTTTCTGCACCTTGTTCTTTTTTGGTTAGTTAGTTGCTTTGAAGAATCTGCTCTGTTCTAGCCTATCTTCTAGAGGCAGCTCGAGGCAAGGCATGTGCTTCAGCTGTTGTAGAAATGAGAGCTGGTTCTTTTATAATGTTTCTCTTTAAAAAAAAAAATCACTGGGCTAGGGAGATGGCTCATTGGTTAAGGCGCTTGCCTGCACCACCTAACCACCCGAGTTTGATTCCCCAGTACCCACATAAAGCCAGGTAGGTGCACACAGTGGCACATGCCTCTGGAGTCCATTTGCAGAGGCTGGAGGCCCTGGTGCACCCATTCTGTCTGTCTGTTCTCTCTTTGTCTCTCTGTCTCTGTCTGTCTCTGTCTCTGTCTCTCTCTCTCTCTCTATCTCTCTCTCTCTCTCTCACAAATGCTACTTCTAATTCTGAGCCTATTAATGGGAAGGAAACTTCTCATGTTTTCTGTTGAACCATTTCACATGTCCTTCCCTGACAACCACCCATATCCATTCAATGACTCGAATGACTGCTGAATCCTGTAGTAATCAAATGTTTATTTGTAGCCTCTGTTAAGTCTTGGTTGAGTTTCATCAACAGGTTCCCTGCAGATACAAGAGTTGGCAAATAATCAACAAGAACATTCTGGAAAAATTAATTATGCTGAATTTCAGTGAGCATTGTATATTTTATTTATAAGCTATGCTACATATCCTTTTAAAGTTTATGCAATAATATTAAACATTATATATTTATGTAATACATTTCAATCTCAGAGAGCCCTTTGTTAAACATTTACCAAAATACCACTGGTGTAACTCTGCCCTCTCCCCACCTCACACCTTTTTTTAAGGGTTTCCTGCCACCCAGGCTGAACACGTGATCTCTTGTATCAACCTCGGAAGTCCTAGGATTAAAGGTGTGCCATGTCTGGCCTGAAAACCCTTTGTCTTCTCATACTGAATTTGGGCTTAGCCAGACCATTGTTTTGGGGTGCCCTCACTTAATTTTTTTAATATTTATTCATTTTCAAGCAGAGAGAGAGAGAGAGACAGAGAGAGAGAGAGAGAGAGAGAGAGAGAGAGAGAGAGAGAGAGAGAGAACCAGGGCAATCATCTTGTGGGTCTGGCTTATGTGGGTACTGGGGAATTGAACCAGGGGCCTTAGGCACTAGAGGCAAGTGCCTTAACCGCTGAGCCATCTCTCCAGCCCCAATTTTTTTTTTTTTTTGAAATTTGTTTGCAAGCAGAGACAGGGAGAAGAGAAACATGAAGAGAATGGACGTGCACTTGGCTTTACATGGGTATTAAGGTATTGAACCTGGGTCGTTAGGCTTTGCAGGCAAGCACCTTACCTGATAAGCTTTCTCTCCAGCCCTGTCCTCACTTTTTTTTAAAAAAATATTTTATTTATTTATTTGAGAGAGAGAGAGAGAGGAAAGAGAGAGGAAAGAGAGAATGGGCACACCAGGGCCTCCATCCACTGCAAATGAACTCCAGACGCATGCACCTTCTTGTGCATCTGGCCTTCATGTGGGCACTAGGGACTTGAACTCAGGTCCTTCTGCACTGCAGGCAAACGCCCCAACCGCTAAGCCATCTCTTCAGCCCTGTCCTCACTTTTGATTACCCAAGTAATGTGCCCAACCTTCCAGATTTTCCCCCATCCCTCTGTTGGGTTGGAAGTGTGGCTTCATGGTAGAGGGCTTGCCTAGCTCATGTGAGGCCTTGATTCAAGTGTTCTGTTGCTTTTACTTAAATATTTCCTGGTCCTGGCTTTTTGAAATTTAGCTCCTAATGTATACATCTGTATTCAGAGGAGGGAGATCTAGGGTGGGGGTTCTTTCTCCTCCAGGTTCCTCTTGAGTGTTGCGTGAAGTTCAAGTGAGATATGCCAGGAGGGTTTGGATCACCTTGCTTCATGGTGTCTAACCTTGGCTTAGAAGTTGTCCTGTGCTCTCTACTGGTTTGAGCCTTGCTCCTGTCATATGAACACCATTCAGTAGGACAGTCTAGATTAAAGCCTTTCATTTCTCCAGTTTCAAATCTCAGGTGAACAAAGCCTGGCCAAGGTCACTGAGGGGTGAGCTTGTCCTCCCTGTGTTACAACCACCTGTGCAGGGCCAGAGAGCACCAGCTCCATAGCTGTTTAGGGAATCATCTTGCATTTGAAAACACTTTTCACTAGGGACTAATTTCTTTTAATTAATTGATGTGTGAGTATAGGGACGTGCATATGCCATGGGGTGCCTGTGAAGGTCAGACAGCCGCAAGGTGTCTGTGCTTCCCTTTCTGTGAGACTACACTCACTACCACTACAAACCAGCTTTACATGGGTGCTGGGGAATTGAACTCAGGCCAGTAGGCTTTGCAAGCACTACTAGAAGCTCGTTTTTTATTTGGAAGATCAGAATACTACTACTTGCTCTGTAAATGTCTTCTAGTTTCAGAATCAAATAGTGTAAACCATGTGTGTGGAAGCTCTTTGCTATGACAATACTGTATTACTGCAAGCCATGATCAGTAAAGATAGTGAGTGGGCTGGAGAGATGGCTCAGTGGTTAAAGGCCCTTGTTTGCAAAGCCTGATGGCCCAGGTTTCACAGGCCCTAAATTTTTTTTATTTGTTTCATATTATCTTTTTTTGTTTTTCAAGGCAGGGTCTTACTCTAACTCAGGATCACCTGGAACTCTATGGTTCCAGGTTGGCCTTGAACTCACGGCAATCCTCCTACCTCTGCCTCCCGAGTGCTGGGATTAAAGGTGTGAGCCACCATGCCCGGCTCTGGCTAAATGTTTTTAGAGTGAAAAAAAAAAAAAGGTTTCTCTTTTCCAAATTAGGTAGTGAAAAAGGAGGGCATTTTCATTTTCACATTCTTTGGTAAAACTTGCCTCATGTAATCAACACCAAACTTTTATTCTAAATTATTAACTTAAAAATGAAGCCCTTTGGTCTGGGAGATGGCATTGCTTGCAAAGCCTACTGGCCTGGGGTTCAGTTCCCCAGTACTCATGTAATCTGAACTTCATTTGTAGTGTTGAGGCCCTAGTATAGTCTCTCTTTCTTTCTTTCTCTCTCTCTCTTGCAAATAAAAAATATTTTAAAAAATTGAGCCCGTGGTGGGTGGGTCTTCAGCTGGAAGCCAGCCCCCAGCCTGAGGCTGGCTGAGTGTGGGTGCCACTGGCCCCCAGTCACTGGAGCCAGTCCCAAGAAAGGGGACAGGTTCTTGGAAGAACTGTTTGGCTTGGTGAGAGGATGGGGCATGTAAACAAGAGTTAATAAAGATTCACAATTACCCTGCTTACTCTGCTATGTGTTAGGATTATCTCACTGGACAAAGCTTATCTCACCCCAAACCCATGCTCACCAGCAAGAAGAGGACAGAAGGCAGTATCTGTTTGTTTGTTGGTTGGTTGGTTTGAGGCAGGCTCTCACTCTAGCCCAGGCTCTGACCTGGAACTCACTCTTTAGCCCAGGCTGGCCTCTAATTCCTCATGCTTATTCTACTTTAGCCTCCCAAGTGCTGGGATTAAATGTGTGAGCTACCACACCTGGCTTTTATTTATTAATTTATTATTTTATTATTATTTATTTATTGAGGCAGTCTCTTGTAGCTTGCCTTTGAACTCATTTGGTTGTTTCCAGGGAGGGTCCACAGTAGTCCAGGATGACCTGAAACTCACTGTGTAGCCCCAGGCTGACCTCAAGCTCACAGAGATACTACTAGCTCAGAGCCACCCACTCTGCCTGGTTTATGTGGCAAGAGAGCTTGAGCCCAGGGCTTTGTGCCTGCTGGGCAAACATTCCACTAGCTCTGCCACATGCCCAGCCCCAGAAGCAGTGTCTGTCTGAGAAGATAAACAGTCCTTTCCCTTCTCTGTAGACGTTCAGTGATGAGAAGCTCATTGCCTGCCCTGCCCTGGGCACCTCACATATTTTCCCACATTTTAGAACACATATCCAGGGACTCCAGCTAATTAAGGGCCCTCTATAGTGCCCTGTCTAGTCTGTCTGCACCTGCCTTCCCTGCAGAAAGTCTTTCCTTCTCTCTGTCACCCCACGGCCCACTAGGTAGTAGCAAGCACTTAAAATCAATGTAAGTGATACTTGTTTTCAGGGGTGACCCAGCAGGGGGCTAGGCACCCAGTCATTTTAGGAGCAAAAATAAGTTGGAATGCTGTATTCTGGGCTAAGGCAGGGGCCATCAGGGTTCCCTGGGGACTTACCATAGCCTCTGGGGTGTTGAGCCTTTTGATGACTCTGGGTGTTTTAATTTAGGATTTATTCCTGGGGGACCTTGAGCAGGTTAAGCGGCTCCAGCAAGGTGAGTGATAAGAAGGCAAAAGCAAGAAAAGGCCTGAGGATTCTGTGATCCCAAGTTCTCCAGGACTGAAAGGAGGCAGTTGATCAGTGCTGGCAGGCCTGGAGGAGGGGCTTCCAATGCTGCATCCCTAGGCCTGATGCAACCTGTGTCCACTCTCGAAGCCCACCTACCCCAGGAAACTGTGGGGCCACAGCTAAAGCACAAGTCAGGGTGTTGGGCAAATCAGCCCCTCCAGGCCTCCTTTTGTTGTCTGCAGAGCTATTGGTAAGAACCAAATGAAATGGCCAATGAATGGAAAGCCTGAAAATAAGCAGAGGGGTGAGAGTATGTGGGGAGCATGAGAAGAAGGGGTTCTGATTTTTTTTTTGTTGTTGTTGCCAATACCCTGAATTCACAGAAAAAGAGAAAGAAACATCCGAGAGGATGGCCCACCTCCAGGGACTGATGTCCACCCTCTTCTGCTCAGTGGAGAAGCCCGCCCCCGGGGAGGAGCAGCCAGAATTCTAGAAAGGCTGCCTGTCCTGAGGGTCGTGCTGGTCTACCTCCAGCATATGCAGGGAGTCCAACTATGCCGTGTGAGCTGGCCCTTGGGGTGCAGACTGTGAAGAACATTAGTAAACCATCCCCTTGCTCCCTGACACCCAGGCCAGCCAGGACCTCGGGAGTCTTTCAACACATCAGTCTAGCCGACCACACCCAATGCTTGGAGTTGGCATACAAGGTGGAGCCCACTTGCCAATGTTTTTGTAAGGAAACAACCTCTTTGCCCAAGCAGAGCATGGTATTAATCAAGGCCTCTGAGCAGGCTTGAGTTGGATTCAGACATTGTGGAGACTTCAGAGACACTGACAGGGATCATCCTTCTTGCAAGGTCACCCAGTGGGTGCTGCCAGCATGCCCATGGATCAGGTGTGGGGAGACAGCTCAGCCATCAAATGCTTGTACCCACAATAATGCTGGACATGTGGCACATGCAGGAAAAGACCCTGTGTGCACCAGCCAGTATGAACTGAGACCCTGCTTCGTGCCAGGGCTGGGGATCCCAGCAGAGCCCCCAGAGGAGGGCTGGGAGGGACCCAGAGACCAGAGCTCCTGGTGGCAAGGGGCTGGCATGGTCATTAGGGTGTGCTCCCTGTGTGCTTGCTTTGCTTGGTGGGAAATTCATGAAAGAAGAGCACTGATGTGCTTCGAACAAGGAAAGCTGGGCCTCTAAGGAAAGCGGGAAAGTGCCTGTGTTGGTTTGTGGGATTTCCATACCAAAGGAGCACAGTTCTGGAGCCACAAGTCCAAAACTAACGTGTTGGCAGGATGGCTCTTAAGGGCTGTAAGGGAGAATCTATTCTTTGCCTCTTCTATGTCTGAATGTTGCCAATATTTTTAAAAATGTTTTATTTATTTGCAAGCAGAGAGGTAGAAGAGAGACAGAATGGACGCACCAGGGCCTCAAGCTGCTGCAAACGGACTCCAGATGCACACACCACTTTCAATGGGTTCTGGGAATTGAACTCTAGTTGTTAGGCTTTGCAGGCAAGCGCCTTAACAAATGAGCACCATCTCTCCAGCCCAGCCAGTAATGTTTTTCCTGTAGAGCTAGGGATTGAACCCAGGGGCCTTGCATGTGCTAAAATACATTCTACCACTGAGCAATACCCTCAGTCTCCCCACTTTTTCTCTGAGATGAGGGTCCCACTATGTCGCCAATGCCTGACTAAGTGTTCCTGGAGTAGCTTGTTTTACATGTCTGCTACTCTGCCCACCTCTGTCGAAAGTCTTGGTGGCGTTTAGTGAATGGTTATCATCCAACTTCTGGCTCATCACATGGTTGTTCACATGATGTTTTCTCTAGGTCTGTCTCGATACTGTTTTTCTTCTCTTTAAAAAATTTTGTTTTGGGGGCTGGAGAGATTGCTCAGCGGTTAAGGCACTTGCCTCCAGTGCCTAAGGCCCCTGGTTCAATTCCCCAGGACCCACATAAGCCAGACCCACAAGGTGGTAGCCCTGGTGCTCGCTCACACGCGCTCTCTCTCTCTCTCTTTCTCTCCCTCTCTCTGCTTGAAAATGAATAAATAAAATATAAAAAAGATTTAAAAAATTAAAATAAAAAAAATTTTGTTTTGTTTTGTTTTTTTTTGAGGTAGAGTCTTGCTCTAGCCCAGGCTGACCTGGAATTTGCTATGTAGTCTCAGACTGGCCTCAAACTCACTCCTGAGTGCTGGGATTAAAAGTGTGCACCACCATGCTTGGCCCTCTTTTCCCTCTTAAAAATTTATTTGCTTCTGTGTGTATATGCATATGAGCATGCCAGGGCCTCTTGCCATACATCTGGCTTTATACGTGGGTGCTGGGGAATTGACCCCAGGCCTACAGATTTTGCAAGCAAGTGCCTTTAATTGCTGATTCATCTTTTCAGCCCCTGATTTCTCTCTTCTTACTTGTCACCAAGGCTGTGCTAGTGTCCTTGACTCGATTCCATCTACAAAGATCTTATTTCCAAGTAAGGTTACATTCACAGGTACCCCAAATTCAATATCAAAGCACAGCTTTCACCTCAAAGAGAATAGTTTATTCTGGAGCCAAACATGAGTGTCCATAGCCCCCGTGTTGCAGTTCCCTTTATGTTGTTGGCAGAAAGCACCCAGCCAAAAGCATGATGGGAGGAAGGGGTTTATTTTGGCTGACAGACTTGAGAGGAAGCTCCATGATGGCGGGGAAAGTATGACATGAGCAGAGAGTGGACATCACCTCCTGGCCAACATCAGGTGGACAACAGCAGCAGGAGAGTGTGCCAAACACTGGCAAGGGGAAGCCGGCTATAGCACCCATAAGCCCACCCCAACAACACACCTCCTCCAGTAAGGAGCCAATTCCTGAATTGCCACCAGCTGCGGCCCTTGCATTTAGAACACATGCCTTTATGGGGGACACCTAGTTCAAATCACCACATCGGGTGTTCGATTTTCAAGAGAGTAACAGTCTTATGAAGATTTTATAGTTACAGAACAGAAGGGAGTCCTAAATCAAAGCACTTCAAAACACATTGATGGCAACATCGGGTTCCCACGAGGCAGGGAAATCTCTTCTATAGACCTCATTCGAGCTGATGACATCCTTAACCTTTGGGTTGGTGGATGCTAATGGTCTATTGGTACATTCCAAAAGGATTTCCTAACAGTTATAAGGATCTTAGGTCAAACACAGAGACAAGCAGTGAATGGCTATGAATGGCTAAAGTTAGCTCAAGATCAGCCTGGTAGAATTTTTAACACAACTGGGGGAACTTCAGTTCTCAGGGGACATAACTGAGACCATAGTAGGGTATCTCAAAATTTTCCTTTTCTTGGAGCCGGGTGTGATGGCACATGCCTTTAATCCCAGCACTCGGGAGGCAGAGGTAGGAGGATTACCATGAGTTCGAGGCCACCCTGAGACTACATAGTGAATTCCAGGTCAGCCTGGGCTAGAGTGAGACCCTACCTTGAAAAACCAAAAAATTTTTTTTCCGTTTCTTTAAAAAAAATTGTTATCTAATCCTGTTTGAAACAGGCACTTAGGTGGTACAGAATTGAAGATATTGGCTGGGGTTGTAACTCTTTGGTAGAGCACTTTCCTAGGATGCTCACATCCCCGGGTTCCAAATAAAGAGGAAGGAAGGAAGGAAGGAAGGAAGGGAGGGAGGGAGGGAGGGAGGGAGGGAGGAAGGAAGGAAGAAAGGAAGGAAGGAGGGAGGAAGGAAGGGAGGGAGGTAGGGAAAGAGGGAGAGAGGGGAAAGATACGATGACTATGGCCTTCTTAACCTGGGTCCTTTCTTTTCCCCTGTTAGGAATTCTTGTTTGAACTTTCCACAGGTAGTCTGCATGTTTGCACAAATGTAGGTGTGTGGAGCAGAGGATAGCTGGCTTCATATTTTTTCCATGGCTTTAGAACACTTGATCATTTTGATGTATCATCATTGACTTAACCAGTCCTGGTATGCTAGAAATTCCTTTGGTTTCTGACCTTTGCTGTTAGAAACTGCTGTGAAGGAATGGGGAGATGGCTCAGCAGTTAAAGGTGTTTACTTACTAAGCCTGTTGGCCTGGGTTCAGCTCTCTATCCACCCATGCAAAGCTGGACAGGCATTCATTTGTAGCAGCAAGAAAGCCTGGTATCCCCCCCCCACACACACAGGCAAATAATTATTTTAAAAAAAGAAATGCTGTGGCCAGGTGTGGTGGCACTTGCCTTTAATCCCAACACCCAGGAAGCAGGATCACTATGAGCTCTAGGCCACCCCGAGAAGAATACATATCAGGTCAGCCTGGATGAGAGTGAGACACTACCTAAAAAAAAAAAAAAAGATAGATAGATAGATAGAAAGAAAGAAGGAAGGAAGGAAGGAAAGAAATGCTGCGAAGACTAGCCTTTCACAGATGTTATTACTCTAATCATGTGTTCTCATTTGTGATGCTTTGGTATTTTGGTGCCTTGCTGGTTTTTCTGGCAAGACTACCCTTCGCAGGGCTGTCTAATACCAAGAGATCACAAACACCGTGCTTATAAGATTGCCTTTTATGTGCAAAAATCAAGAGATCCTGGACCCTCAGTCACCTCGTTTAGCTAACTTTCCTGTACCAAGCCCATAGTCTCTCTAGGTTCTAGACGGCTCAGAGCATTGCACTAGTCCAGAGCCTGCTGGGATCACGTCAGTGGTCAGTCTGAGGTCTGCGGCCTGCCAGCTCTTTTATCCACATAAATTTATTTATTTGGATGAATGGTATTTGAGACGGATACTCTCCCCGCCCCCACCCAGTCATTCACCAGTTGTCTCTGCACCACCTACGCACGTGTTTACAGGTTCTGGCATCACATGCTAGTTTCATCATTTCAGCTTCATTGTATAGTTAATATCTGATAAGGCAAAGTTCTATCTTGTTTTTTTTCTCATTCTTTTCTAGGTATTCTGAGTGAACTTTAGAAGGCCCAGGCATGTGCTAACTGTGCAGTGTACTCCATCTTCCCATTTAGGAACACGCGTGCTTTCCCGTCTAATTATGTCATGGGGTTTCCGAGTTTACAGATTTCTAGATACAGGCTTCCTGGTTCCCACCTTATGGGGACAGTGACTTCTAGGTTCTTGTTTTTTGCTTTTTTTTTTTTTTATTATTATTGTTATCTCTGTCTCTCCGTCTGCTTGTCCCCATTATATTTTCTAATTGGTTGTTGCTAGTTGATGAGGAAGCTATTGGATTTTGTATACAGCCACTTTATTAAATTCGCCTGTTAGTTCTAATAGCTTTTCAATTTATTCTTGTGGGCTCTCTGGAGCCTTTTGCACAAACCAATTCAAATGCATAATTAACTCTCCAGCTGAAGCAATGACCTTACCTAAATCAGGCCTCTTGGAAAGAGAAGGAATTTGGCTGATGGGGAATGCTGTGTAAACGTGGTATAAAATGGAGGCCTTGGAATATTCCGATAGCCTTAGGTTGGTCATTTTCTTTAATTCATCAATTTGCTGCTCAAAGTCTGTCAGAACTGTGAGTAGAAGAATTTCGGTATCACAGCAATACTTTGTATTTATGATGATGACAATTGGAGACAACTTAGTGATTTTTAAAAATTATTTTTATTTGTTTTAATTTTTAACTGACAACTGCCATACATATAGACAATATACCATGATCATAAGCCCCTCCCACCACCCTTTTTCCCTTCTGAATCCCTTCTTCTTTCCAACTAGTCTCTCTTCTATTTTTTTTTTTTTTTGAGGTAGGGTCTCAGGGTGGCCTTGAACTCATGGTGATCCTCCTACCTCTGCCTCCTGAGTGCTGGGATTAAAGTTGTGCACCACCACGCCTGGCTGTCTCTCTTCTATTTTGATGGCATCATTTCCCCCTCTTATTATACAGCTCTTATGTAGATAGTGTCAGCTACTGTGAGGTTACTTTGTGTCTAGAAGACAGTATTACAAAGCACTCCTCCCCTTCTTTTGGCCCTTACATTCTTTCCTCCACCTCTTCTACAATGAGAGCTCTGGAGGATGTGATAGAGATGTCTCAGTGCTGAACACTCCACTGTCACCTCTTCTTAGCAGTTTCATGAATGATTTTTTTTTTTTGAAGTAGGGTCTCACTCTAGCCCAGGCTGACCTGGAATTTGCTATGTAGTCTCAGGTGGCCTTGAACTCATGTTGATGTTCTTACCTCTGCCTCTTGAGTGCTGGGGTTAAAGGTGTGTGCCACCACACACAGCTCCATTGAATTTTATTTATTTGAGAGAGAGTGTGTGAGAGAGAATGAGGCAAATATATAGAGACAATGGGCCTACCAGGGCCTCCAGCCACTGCAAACGAACTCCAGTTCATGGGCTACCTTGTGCATCTGGCTTGATGTGTGTATTGGGGAATTGAACTTGGATCCCTGTGCTTTACAGGCAATCGCCTTAACCACTGAGCCATCTCTCCAGCCCCATGAATTTAAAAAAAATTATTTTTTTGAGAGAGAAAGAGCCAGATCAAGAGAGTCAGGCAGAGAGAGGGAGTATGGGTGTGCCACAAATGAATTCCAGATACATGTGCCACTTCAGTGAAACTGGCTTTAAGTGGGCAGTGGGGAATATAAGCCAGGGCATTAGGCTTTGCAAGCAAGTGGCTTTAACCACTGAGCAATCTCCACAGCTGTCATGGTTTGATCCAGGTGTCCCCACAAATGAATGTGTTCTGAATGATTAATCCTCAGCTGATGGCAATTTGGGAATTAGAACCTCGATGGAGCCATGTTGTTGGGGGCGGGCTTATGGGGGTTTTAGCCAGCTTCTCCTTACCAGTGTTTGGCACACCTTCCTGCCATTGTTTGCAGTGCTGTGGCAGAGGTGATGTCCACCCCTCTGCTCATGCATTCATTCATTTTCCATGCCCTGATGGAGCTTCCCCTTGAGTCTGTAAACCAAAAATAAACCCATCCCAAAAACAAACAAACAAACAACAACAAAAAACCCATTCTTCCACAAGCTGCTTTGTTTGGGTTCTTTTCTGCAGCAACATGAAAGTTGACTACAGCAGTTTTGGTACCAGAGAGTGGGGTCTGTTGCTACTAGAACCCTGATTCTGTGGCTTTGGATCTTTTGGAGCTGATTTGCAGGAGGAATGTGGAAGGATTTGAAACTTTGGCCTAAGAGACACCTTGCAATGCTGTAAGTACAGCCTCATGAACCATTCTGGTCAGAATTAGAAAAGACCTGAATGTAGTAAGGACTAAGGACTGTGAGGTTTGGCTTACCAGGGTGAAAAGGAACTTTGTCAGGACTGTGCCAGAAGCAGTTTGCATGAGAGAGGCTTACTGCATTCTGCCTTCTTGTGTCCTGAGAACTGGTGGAGGGCTGCTTTGCATGGAAATGGACTGGTGTGAGCAGATGGAGATGGCACAGAAAGGAAGGAAATCTTTGGGCCAAAACTGCTGCCCGTTCAGCTGCAATTGTTTGAGAGATTACAACCATTGAGATTGGGCCAGGTGATCTGCATTTGAACAGCAGGAAGATGGTGGACTCTGAAGTAAGGGCCTGGATACTTTGTTCCCCCTGTTTTAACAAGTTGGTAGCCCACCTGCTACTATGGAGTATAACAAATTCAGGAAAAGAGGGTCATTGGATTTGCAACACAATTTCGTTTTTTGAAAAATGGCCATCAGAGGTGTGAAGCAGGCATGTTGGATTGCCTGTGTGGCCCAATGGAGCCATGAGGATGAACTGTGGGTTGCAGAGGAGACCCAATGAAATGCCAGAACTAGGGGATGGCTGCCAAGGAGAGCTGTCAGCACTGGAAGAAGTTTTCCTGGACTGTGAGTAGCAGAGCTGGAAGGGTAGAATCAGATTTTCAAGAAACTTATTACTGGCTAGAATTATTGAACTTGGAGTTAGAGATTGAGGTTTCCCTGCTAGTTTTAAATCATGTATTGGTTCAATCTGTTTATGCCATGCCTCATGTTATCTTTTGCAGTGCAAATGTTCTGTGCCATTATGGGTTTGCTTTTTGGTATTATGGCTTAGTTGAAAGAAAAACCATGGGGACTTATGGAGCTGAGCTGAATGCATTGTATTTTACATCATGCATGATTATTAGTTTGTAGGGGCCGGAGGCATACTGTCATGGTTTGATCCAGGTGTCCCCCACAAACAAATGTGCAAATGTGTTCTGAATGCTCGATCCCCAGGTGATGGCAGTTTTGGAATTGGAACCTTGTTGGAGCTGTGTTGTTGGGTGAAGGCTTATGGAGGTTATAGCCAACTTCCCTTTGCCAGTGTTTGTCACACCTTCCTGCCACTGTTTGCAGTGCTGTGGCGGAGGTGATGTCCACCCTCTGCTCATGCCGTCGTTTCCCTGCCATGATGGAGCTTCCCCTCCAGTCTGAAAGCCAAATAAACCCATTCCTCCACAAGCAGCTTTTGGTTGGGTTCTTTGCTGCAGCAATGAGAAAGCTGACTACATCAGCCCGCCTGCTAGTTCTTATATGGATAGTGTAAAAGTCCTTTCCCCTTCCCTCCTCCCACAGGCCAGGCTCACACCAGGCCTGGGGTTCTGGAACCACCACCTGTTATGACAATTGAGTACCCCAGGTTGTGAAAAAGAAGAGCCTCTTTCTTCCAGCCCCGCCTCAGTCCTACCATGTGAAACTCCTTCATGTCAGGCAGTTCCCTCCTCCGTGGCCTTAGCTGCCTCTCCCTTACCCAGGGCTCTGGAGCACCCCTCTGTCTCCCCTACCCAGCGCCAGAGTGCCCTTCTCTCTCCTCTTCTCTTCAGATCCTGCCACTTTTTCCTAGCATTAAAATTAAAACAAAAAATCTTGTACCTCCATCCGAGTCACAGCACCTCCATCCATTAGGTTCTGGGTTTGGGATAAAAGGGAATCAGAAGCCGGAGGTGGTGGCACTCGCCTTTAATCCCAGCACTTGGGAGGCAGAGGTAGGAGGATTGAGGTGAGTTCAAGGCCACCCTGAGACTACAGAGTGAATTCCAGGTCAGCCTGTGCTAGAGCGAGACCCTACCTCGAAAAACAAAAAAAAAAAAAAAAAAAAAAAAGAGTCAGAGACAAATTGCTTATTGGGGCCAAGATTTTTTTGTTTTGTTTTGTTTTGTTTTTCAGTTTATTTGCTTTGTTTGTTTTAGATTAAGACAGTGTTTTTTTGTTTTTTTTAGGTCAGAAATTTTAAAATTATTTTTAATTAATATCTTATGAATAAGTGTATACATTGTATGGACAAATCTTGTGAAGGTGTCCCCATTTCTCTCCTCTCCGTCCCCTGCCCACTGGGGTCCTTCCTCGGTGGGCATGCTAGATCTATCCATAGGTTACAGGGTATGAACTGCACCAGAGGTAGCCGGGTTTTCTTTCTCTTTCTTTTTAGTTTCCCCTTTGCGTGTTGTAGCTGAGGAAAGCAATGTCTCTGGATATTCTACCCCATCATGGCTCTTACATTCTTTCTGCCCCCTCTTCCACTCAGTTCCCTGAGTCATGGTGGGTGAGTTTTAAATCTGCTTTATTGTTGAGATCTTAAGTATCTCTGGACGTTTGTCCTGAGTTGTGTTGCTTTGTTTTCAGAGGTAGGGTCTCTCTCTAGCCCAGGCTGACCTGGAATTCACTATGTAGTCTCAGGGTGGCCTTGAACTCACTGCGATCCTCCAACTTCTGCCTTCTGTGCTGGGATTAAAAGGCGTGCGCCACCATTCAGCCAAAAATGTCCCTTTTACACTTACTGTCCTTTGCCTCCTGCACACTCTAGAAACTTCCCTCATTGCCTCTCACTCCTCCTCTCTGCTACACTAATTCATTTGTAAAATAATTAATTTGAGTTTATTAATATGACAGAACTGTTGATATGTTTGGATGTAGTTATACAGATGCTAGATGCTTAAGATTTGACATATATATATGTCAAATATACATATATATATATATACATGTATATATATATATATATATATTAGATGTTGATACAGCTTTTTCAAAAAAGATACAGCTTAAGTCTTCATTTAAAAAGTGTTTCTGGGGCTGGAAAGATGGCTCAGTGGTTAAGGAATTTGCCTGCTAAGCCTAATGACACAAGTTTGATTCCCCAGTACCCAAGTAAAGCCAGATGCTCAAGTGGTACATGCATCTGGAGGCCATGGTGTGCCCATTCTCTCTGTCTGTCTCTCTTCTCTCTATCTCTGTCTTTGTTTGCAAATAAATAAGTAAAAGTGTTAAAAATATTTTTTAAAAAGAGTGTTTCTGAGTGCGTCATAGTGGTACATGCCTTTAATCCCAACACTCAGGAGGCAGAGGTAGGAGGATTGCTGTGAGTTTGAGGCCAGCCTGAGACTATATGGCGAATTCCAGGTCAGCCTGGAGCTAGAGCAAGACCTGACCTTGAAACAAAACAAAACAAAATGTTTCTGGCACTGGGAAGATGTGCTAGCTTGCAAAGCCTGATGGCCTGGGTTCAATTCCCCAGCACCCACATAAAGCTGACCCCAGAAAGTGTTATACATCTGGTGATCATTTTCAGTGGCAAGAGACCCTGGTGCACTCAGATGAGACAGTTTAGGGTCAACAGAGCCTCCAAAAGTAAACTAAAAGTAGCTGAAAGTGGGCTGGAGAGATGGTTTGTCTCTTAAAGGTGTTTGCTTGCAAAGCCCAATGGTCTGCATTCAATTCCCTGGTACCTACATAAAGCCAGATATACAAAGTGGCATATGCATCTGGAGTTTATTTGCAGTGGCAAGAGGCCCTGATGCATCCATTCCTTCATTCTTTCCGTCTCTGCTTGCAAATAAATAAATTTTTAAAACAAAAAAGCTGAAGGTAAGAAAAATCTTTGAACAGCTGACTTTCCTTATCTCTTTCTGCCTAAATGAGTTCCCTCCCCAGATCCCTTCCTCTTCTAACCTGAGTCCTCCCCTCCCTAGATCCCTTCCTCCTTGAAGCAGTTCCCCTTTCCTGGAGACCTTCCTTTCCTCTTGGCGTCTTATGAAAGTGAATTTGTGCCTTTTCCCTTCTATTCTGAGCTCACCACCAGGCTCTTGACATTCTACTTGACAGATGGGCCCAAGAAGGGAATTCAGGGGTCCCAAGACTGTTGTTCCATTCACAAACATCATTGATTTTCCTTAGGTCTGATCAATTAAAGTAATACCAACACTTTATGTTTGAAGTGCAGGGTGCAGTTATTTACTGCAGTATTAGTGGCTTTAGGATTCAGTAGCTATAATATTTATAGTGCTTAGTCTTTCATATCTGGAATGTGTAATTTCAGTGTTATTTAGTGCCTGTAATATTTACTATCATACATATTGATTTTAGTGGTATTTAGTGCCTATAATATTTACTTGTTGGTATTTAGTAGACATAATATTTGGTTTTAGGGCATTTAGTGGCCATAACACTTAGTGGCTGCCATATTTGGAATCCATTATCGTTAGTGGTCATATTATATTATATTTATGTTGTTATATAGAACGCTGGCCTCTTGCAAGTCAGGGCCTCAGCATGTGCTGTGCCTCCTCTGGACAAACCATCCACCCAGCACTTCTGGGCATCCTGTCAGTCCACTGCCACCTCAGCCCATGTCCTCTGGTCAGAAGCAATTTTTCAGTCCCTTGGCACAGTTTCATTTAAGCATGCATTTTCTGCTGTGCCTGAAAGATTCTTCTTCAGTTTTTCAAAGTTCAGCTGTTTCTGAATCATTTCCTCTCCTCTCTACCTCTCCTTTGCATCCAAATCAAAGGTCTTTTCAATGTGGGATCTGGAAATTTCCATGCCCTCCTCTACCTATAGAACAAGGAATTGATTTGGTGCTAGCTCGGTGGACTGGGTGCCAAGTGAAGCAGATATTTATTCAAAGAGATCACTGGGCACAAATGCCAAGCAAATGAGAGGAAGAGGGGACTTGCTCTGATTTTGGCCACACACACACACACATACATACACACACACACACACACACAGACACACACACAGAAACCATTTGCTGGGAGCCAGCAGTCCACATTTAGAGAGTGAATTGGCCTAATCCCTCCTCTTTTTTCCATTTTGACTTTAGAATCTGGCTGCATAGAAACACACTAAGCGCCCAAACTTTTGTTTGAATCTCCTCTGTCTCTCTTCTCTTTTCAATTTCATTTAACTCCGTAAACAATTATTAAACTTTTTTTTTTGAAGTGGGGTCTCACTCTAGCTCAGGCTGGCCTGGAACTCACTCTAGTCCCAGGCTGGCCTCAAACTCACAGCGATCCTCCTACCTCTGCCTCTGAGTGCTGGGATTAAAGGGGTACACCACCACACCCTGGTAATCATTAAACTTTCTATTCTATAAACATTCACAGAGCACCTATTATATATGAGACAGACAAATCACATTTGGGCAAGAATGACATGTCTGCCAATTGAAAGAACCTCCATTATTCCTTCACATTCTGGGTGCAAGTATGTGAACTTTCTGGGTCTCCATTTGGGTCCTTGGAGGACTCAAATGTTTATAGCTGAAATCTAGTTCTGCCTCCTGCCTTTTATTTCACACTCCCTTGGCCTGTAAAGCTTTCTCCGTCTGTGTTTAGTTTTTTTTTTTTTATTTTTTGGTTTTTCAAGGTAGGGTCTCGCTTTTGCCCAGGCTGGCCTGGAATTCACTATGTAGTCTCAGGGTGGCCTTGAACTCACTTAGATCCTTCTACCTCTGCCTCCTGAGTGCTGGAATTAAAGGTATGTGCCATCATGCTGGCAGCTTCCTCTATCTGATTATTCTGGGATAGAAAGACAGGAATGACTAAGGGTACACATGGAGGAAAAGGAGTCCCTCACACTGGAGTACGGTTGAAGCCTCTTGCCATCCTAGAACCAAGAATGCCAGTATAATTACCAAAACTTGTTGTGAAGATTGCCTTTTAGATAGATATATTTTCAAATAAGAATTTAAAACCACAGCTGGGCATGGCGGTGTACACCTTTAGTCCCAGCACTCAGGAGGCAGAGGTAGGAGGATTGCTGTGAGTTTGATGCTAGCCTGGATTATGGAGTGAGACCCTACCTTGAAAACAAACAAAAAATATTAAAATAGCAAGGAACCATTTATTAGTTACTTTCTCATTGCTACGAATAAATACATGACCAGAGCAATTTAAGGAAGGGATACATTTATTATGCTTTACAGTTTAAAGAGGAAGTTTCATGGTGGCATGAACAGGAAGCTGGCCCATCACACTGCAGTCAGGAAGCAGAGGGTGAACAAGAAGTGGGCCAGGCTATAAAACTTCAAGGCCAGCCCCTCACCAGTAACCCACTTCCTTCCAGCAAGGAAGGTTCTAGAACATTCCCAAACAGCGCCACCAACTGGACACCAAGTGTTCAAACACATGTGGCTATGGGGAGCATTTTACATGTAAACTACAATAAATCAGGATTAAGGCTTGAGTGTAAATGACCTTGAATATGGCCTTCCCCTTTTCACAGATATTTTCTGGGAATCTCACAAAGACTGTTAACATTTTCTTTATTGGAAGCTTTAATGTATGAACATATTACAAATCATTCATATTCCCATCAGGTTATCCTCTTATGCCCCCTTTTCCCAAGCCCCATTCCCGAAGATCCCCCTTCAGTAGGTATCAGTAGTTTCCGTAGGGTTGAGGATGTACCAGTTAGTTCCTATTGAGAGGACTGCCTCCCCAAATACCTTCCCACTCTGTGGCTCTTCATTCTTTCCCTCTTCTGCAATGTTCCCTGGAGTCTTGGAGGGCATGTTGGAAGTCTACTTTGGTGTTGAGCTTCCGGCAGCCTCTTATTTTCTGCTTTGATGAGTTTTGCATCTTCTCAACGTCTGTCGCCATCTCACTGGAGGAAGCTCTCTGGCTAGCAGTGAGAGTATCCCTCGTATTTAATCTGCCTCTTCCTCTGTGATGTTTCCTGGGCCCTGGTGGTTGTGATAGAGATGATTCAACTCATGCTAGGCACTTGGTTTTCTCTTGGTTTTTCTTGTCATTCTAAGGGACCTCCAGTCTCTCTGGTAGTGACTATCATCTGTAAAAAGCACGTTCTCTAACCAAGAGTAGAAGAGCATCGATCAAAGGAGATAAATTTAGAGGACTTTTTGATGGGTATAACCTCTCCATTTATCCAAACAACAGTGTAAGCTTCCCTCTATGGTCTATCACCTTCTAAGCTACAGGCTTCTGACTCGGTTCTCAGGGCCAGGGATGAATTCTCTCCCATGGAGTGGACCTCATATCCAATAGGAGAGCAGTTGGTTATCCCCATAATGTATGTGCCGTTATTACACTGAGTGAATATATCTTACCTGTAGCTTGCAGGATCTTATTCACACTGTTGGTGACTTTTCTTCCCAGCAGCTCATCTAGTGCTTTCCAGTACTGTGACAACTAGCCAGCAGGCTTCTGTCTCGGTTCCAGCTTGATTTCTTAATGCCCTGTGACCGCAGCCTTTGGTAAGACTATTAACTTCTGTTAATAGAAAACAACTTCCTGTGCAAACCTTGTGACCTAGGGTTTTATCTTATCAGCTGGAATCCCATCCAGTGCACCCAGGAGTCACCTAATGATCTCATTAAACACAAATGAAAAGATTCCTTAGCAACACTTTGAGATGTAATTTCAGAAGCCACTCAAATAGTACACATGACTATTTTATTTAATGTGCCTTATCTTTTTCTTTTTTTAAAATTTTACTTATTTGTAAGAAGAGGGAAAGAGTGTGTGCGTAAGGGAACTAGTGCCACTCAGTGCAGAAGAACTCCAGATCCACTCGCCACCTTCTGCATCTGGCTTAATGTGGATTCTGGGGAATTGAATTTAGGCAGTCAGCCTTTACAAGCAAGCGTCTTTAACCACTGAGACATCTCTCCAGGCCTTGTCTTATCTTTTCCTAAGCAACCTTTTATTCATCCATGTGCTTAAAACTATGGTCAAATCTCTTAATAAAACTCCAACTCTGCTTTGTACTGGCTCCTCTTGTAATTCTGTTCTGTGGCAAAGTCAACAAACCCAGTTTACTTGAGATGTCTGGAAATGACGAGGCTGCTCCAGGTGGCAGCATGGAGCCGTGTCTCTGGCTGTGCCCCATGGCCCCTCACACAGTGGCTGCCAACTGGGAGATGTGGAAGACTGTCAGCAGGGCGGGCCCCAGTGAACTGAGACAGCCGTCCTGCTGGCTACTCTTCATTTTCTTAAGTAACCTTTGTCCTGTGATTTGGGACACATTCTGTAAGTTTATTTCAGACTCTTGTAACAATTTAAGAATTGCAAAGGCAGGAATTTAGCCGGACTCTTGGGATGGTTTAGATTTTCAAGCTAGTCTGTTAGTCTTTTTGATTAAAATAGAGACATTTAATATCACCAGTGGTGCCCTCAAACTCC
>PVHP010019564.1:0-15982 GCA_004024765.1 Zapus hudsonius
CATTCCTTTTAAGCACCTTCCCAAATAATCCCCTTCTTTCTTTCTTTCGTGTGTGTCACTAAGTTAAATTTAGAGTTGCTTGTATAAGCATGGGTAGGGGTGACTTAACCATGGTTACACCATTGCAGAACACGTCTCCCTTTACCCAGCAATCTATAACTGCCAGTAGCTCCTCTGGAGGGAATGGGGCCCCTCCGCTTTCCATGATAAAATGTTGAGGGGCTTACTCTTGTACAGGAAACCAAAGCTCTAAATGGAACATCTATATGACCTTTATTATTATTATTATTATGAGACAGGGTCTCCCCTAACTCTAGTTCAAGCAGGCCTTGAATTTGTCATTCTCCTGCCTTGGCTTCTGAGTAGCTGGAATGACAGACTTGGGCCACCAGGCTTGGCATTAATATTTATGGAACTTTTGGAAAGTGCAGCCAGAATTCTCCATCTTTGAGGTACAACTGTTTTCTAGAATGCTCCTGATCCTCGGGGGTTTCCTGCTTTGCTTCTCCAGTTAGTAGGCATGCTTAACAGGTTTTAAAAAACAAATGCATTAATAATGCATATAGAAAAATATTTCCCATCAGTGTTGTGAAATTAAGGCTTTCATTAAGTGCATTCCGAAGCCCCTCTCGACAAGTTGATGGTAGATCTGGTACTAGCTGGAAATATAAAATTTTATTTCCATTTCGAAACAATTCAGTATCCTTAGACATTCTCTGCACGGAGCTTGAGCTGTTCATGTGGGTTGGAGTTGTCGAAACTTTCAGCTGCTCATTAATATGCCTTGTATATAGTTTGGGTTTTATGATACTGATGGGTGAATAAAAATTGGATGCAGTCATTCTGGTGACCTTGTTTGTTGAAAAATGTCCTTTAGTCCTTAAGGTAAACAGAGGGGAATTGGCAGAATGGCTTTAAATTTATGAAATTTTTGTTTTTGTATGTTTTTAGCTGTGATTAAGGAGCAATGGCCAACTTGACCCTTCTGATGACTGAACTCAAACCACTGAATCAGTGGTACTCAGAGTTGTAGGCATTTAAAAACTATTTTTATTGATTATTTGCAAGCACAGAGAGAAGAGAGACAGAGAATATGGGCACGCCAGGGCCTCTAGCCACCTCGTACATCTGTCTTTACATGGGTGCTGGGGAACAGAGTCCTGGTTGTTAGGCTTTGCAGGCAAGCATCTTAACTGCTGAGCCATTTCTCCAGCCCTCGTAGGCATTTTGCATTCAATCTTTGACTTTCAGTTCATAGTCTCTTAGATTATAGTCGACAGAAATGTGTCAGCCTTTCCCTACACTTCACATGGCTCCGGTCAGACGTCATTGCCCTTCTCTTCACATCTGCTCCAAAGCTGATATGATGTGGTTGGCCTGTAACGTGGAGATAGCCCCACTGTGAGCGCCTCGGTGGCCCGATAGGCTGTGTGGTTCAACATATGGGGAAGGGGTGTACACACGGGCGATGATGCCCTCTGATACCTACCAGCAAGAGCCTTCTAAGTCTTCTAGATTTCTAGGAAATGGCATGATTGTGTGCCTTCTCTAAGGAAGAGGTAGTCCCTAGTCTCTCTTGGTCTGAGAGTTTGGGGGTCTAGGGATGCTTCAGGAGAACCTCAGGTCTTGAGCATTTGCCCGAACAGAGAAGCAAAGACTGTGTCTACCTGGTGATCTAGAGAGGCTTCAGGACATTGGAGGTCAGGGCAGTCAGGGTTGCCAGTTGCTGCACGGCATTAACCCCTCAATCCCTGTGAGAGGCGCTTCAGATGAAGGTTTTCTTCTAGCAGCCTGTGGATAGCACCACTTTCCTTGCCTGTGGATTTTAGTATTCCAAAGACCAGGTCATCTGCAAGCAAGCACCTTTAACCATCCCTCAGCTTATCTGATCAGTGCATTCCTCCCCAAAGCTGTAAAGGGAAGTCACAACTCCCTTCAGGAATAGTTGTGTTTGGAAGAGTTGCTGGGTAGGTGAGTGGTTAGCGAAAAAAAAATCTATAAGATGGTTTTTTCTAGTGGAGGTATTTCACATGTATTTCCTAGCTCCACAGAGATGAGAAATCCTTTGCCAACCCTAGAGCTCCTGTCATGGCTGAATATTGCGATGCCAGGAAGGCTTCCATTAGTTATGTAATCCTGAGGAATTCGCTTGACCTCGTTGCACAAATAATTAAACTAAAACCCGGCTTCCTTTGTGGGATTGTTGAAGGCATCAAGGTAAAAAGGTGTGTGGGGGGGGGGCAGGGGGAGGCATGACAGCTTTGCCTATGCAGGTGTTTAGTATTGGAGCAGGTGAATTCTGTCTCATTTACATATCAGTTGGCTTTCTTCTTTTCCCTATGAATGTAGCCCTGCTGGCTGAAAAAAGCAATATGAATACTTTGTTTATTACAGCTTGTGTTACCCTTATCTGAAATGTTTGAGAGTATAAGTGTTTTGGATTATGTTTTGTTATTATTGCTGATTTTGGAATACTTGTATATGCATAATGAGATACATTAAGATGGAACCCGAGTGCAAACATGAAATTCATTTATGTTTCATATTCACTATACACATATAGTCTGGAGGCAACTTTGACAGTCATTTTAGTGTGTGTGTATTTTGACACGTTGGTCCCTGAATTTAGGAGTGGATTTTTCCACTTGGTGGTATTTTTTTTAATACATATTTATTGTCCATAATGAGTTAAATAATAATTATTTAGTGGGCAAACCATGCGTTGTTATCCTCCTCCGTGGGCTCTCTGTATTAGTCCTTGTGGCAAGGACTTGGTGGTATCTTGTTGGCACCGAAAAAAATCTCAGATATTGGAGTTTAGATTTTTTGGGGGGTTAGAGATGCCCAATCTATACCTTTAGAGTAGTTTGGGGTGTTTTGTGTCCCTGAGTGATTTATTTTAAGAGGATTCTAAGAAGAATCTAAGCACACAGCTCTAGTACTCTTCATGTAAACAGTGGCTACTTAGGAGAGAAATCCTCTCTAAAGTACTCATAAATTGAATGGAAATTTACAGAAAACCCCTCACCGTTTTGTCACTGTAACTACTTCAGTAAATAGCAGTGATTGTTAGATAAGAAGTTAATATGTGATTTCTTTCCTTTCATCTTTTTTCTTGGTTTTTCGAGGTAGGGTCTCACTCTAGCCCAGGCTGACTTGGAATTCACTACGTAGTCTCAGGGTGGCCTTGAACTCACGGCAATCCTCCTACCTCTGCCTCTTGAGTGCTGGGACTAAAAGCGTGTGCCAATATGCCTGGGCTTCTTTTCATCTTAATATGCCAAGATTGAGCAGTTGTGTGTGAGCATGGTTTATTCCACACAATAATACAAAACCCAGTAATAAGTCAACAGGAAGCTCTCCCCTTAGGATAATTACCATCAGAAGACATGTGTGCAGAATTCAGTGTACAACCCACAGTTGTGTTTTCAAGATAATTTAAAAGGTTTAGCAAAGAATTTCAGTTCATATAGGTCCTGTCTAGTTGATACAAAAAAAAAAAAGACATTTTTGTGTAAAGATTGGTGTTCAGTGTTTGATTAATCTAGTGAAGAAAACAACCAGCTTGGGTGTTTTGAATTGATTGAAACTTAATTTAAACGTGCCCTGGGCAAAGGCTTAGACGGAAGATTTAGTGAACCTTAAATTGCAAACCAGAGATGAGAAGCAGGCGGGTGGCGGACCCACACGGGGCATAGGGTGTGTGTCTCTGCTTCCACCGAGGTGGTCTCTGCCTGGTCACCCTGCTCCTACGTCATTAAGATGCCCAGGCGCAAGCTAATAATACTTTTCCAGGGGCCCTTTGTGTGGGGGTCTCTGGCTGTTGAAATCCTAGCACAGGATATGTCTTTTCATTTGTTCATACTGGAGGACTGTGGGCAGTGATGCCAGTATGGGGTAAGAGATGGTACCACATGCATTCTCTTTCCAAAGAGAACATTTCTAGAAGGATCTAGTGGCTTCAGGACTGGTCTTGGGAGTGAGAATGTTAAGGTCCTGCTAGGTAATAGTCTTGCTTCTTCTTGTTTCATTTTTTCCCCTTTGCCAACCCCCCCCCCGTTCTTCTAGCCCTTTGTTCTCCCTTCAGGGTTGGCATGGGCCGGAGAGAGACCTTGCCAGTGGACTCAGCTTTAAAAGGAGCCTGCATGTAGGCTCAGAAAACACAAAAGACAAGGCTGGCTGGCAGGGCAAGGCAGGGGGACAATGGTGGACAGGACTCCAGAGCGGGGGCCTGGCACGTCACAAGCCCTTTGTAGATGCAGACATGGTTCTTTCATTTACGTAACGGATATCTGTTTAGCTTTTACCATGTGCCAGGTTCTATGAATAGGAGAGAAACGCAGCCAGCCATAAGGAGTGCAGGGTCTGTTTTTACTCACGTAACTCATGGCACATCAAATGACTTGTTCTCTCCTTAGAAAGGAACAGAAAATCGATATTCCATTGCTTTTCCATTGGCATTCAGCCCATAGTGCTTTGGGGATAAAAAAAATAAGGCAACCCTTGAGATGTCCCTTAAGTTACATGCAGAGGAGACATGGGTACCAGGATGCTGCAGCAGCTGGCACCCTTCATGACTAGAGAGCAGGTGACCCAGGGGACACTCAGGCTGTCTCCCATCCCCGTTGGCTTGGCATTGTGCTAGCCAGGTTTGGTGACAGTTCCAGGGAGATTACTCATTTTTCATATGCTCTGGCCATCGACAGCTGCTTTGCCAATAGGTCTGCAGTGATGTGTACCATGGCAAGTGCTGGGAAGGCCGCCCTGGCCCTAGCCCTCACCCTGACCCCAGCACTGGGAGCTGGGGTGGGAGGGTTGGCTGGAAAATCCTGTTCTATGGCACAAACAGTGAAGGGACGGGAGAGGGACCCAGAGGTCAAGTTCACACTGGGTCAAATATATGTGCTCAACACTAGTTAAACATCTAGCAACCATAAATTCTGTGTTGTGGTAGCGCTTAAACCTTCATTGGGAAGCCCTCTCTCCATCCCGGGGCTGACCTGCACACAGTACCCACTCCCGGCTTGGTCTGCTTTGCCCAAGTATCTGCAGCAAACCATTCTCTCAGTAACTAGGACACTTGACCTGGTGGAAGGTTGTCTGGTTGTTGAAGATCTTCCAAACACACTCAAACGTGTTTGGATCTTCACAAGAAAAAATCCAGATTTTAAAAATGAATGTATGTGCACATGCACATTTGTGTGTGCAGGTGCACATGTACGTGCAATTGTGTGTGTGTGTGTGTGTGTGTGTGTGTGTGTGTACACGTGCAAATGGAGGCCAGAGAACAACCTCGGATGCCCATCCTCAGGAATGCCACCTACCTTTTTTGAGACAGGGTCTCCCACTGACCTGGGGTTCACCTATTAGGCTAGACTGGTTACTAGTGGGTTTATGGGAGTGTACCACCATGCCTGGCAGGCATTATTAATGTGGGATCTGGGGTTCAAACTCAGGTCCTTATGGCACCTCCCCAGGTCCCTGTTAAATTTACTTAACATGCACATTTTGGGAACTGGAGAGATGGATAAGTGGTTAAGGCACTTGCCTTCAAAGCCTAACAACCTGGGTTCAATTCTCCAGTACCCACCTAAAGCCATATACACAAAGTGGCGCATACATCCGGAGTTTGTTTGCAGCCGCTGGAGGCCCTGGCCCACCCATTCTCATTCTCTCTCTCCCTCCCCCCCCAACCTTTTGCTTCCTAGTCCTAACAAGAAGCAGGGGTAACTTGGAGTATGAGGGCTGTGTCTCCCCTCTTAACCCTGACCTGATCAGACTGCACCAGGAGCAGGAGATCTCAGAGCTTAAAAAGATTGTGTTCTTGGGGCTGGGGAGATGGCGCAGTGGGTAGGAGAGCTTGTTACATAAGCACGAGTACCTGGGTTCAAATCCTGCATGCACATAAAAAGCTTGGCATTGTCTGCACATGTCTACAATCCTAGCACCGGGTGGAGTGGAAACGGGAGACTTGGGCTCCTTGTGACTGAGAGAAACAAAACTCCAGGTTCCGTGAGACGGTGAATCAAGGACATAAGGTGGAAGAGTGAACAGAATGACACCTGGGGCTGGAGAGATGGCTCAGTGGTTAAGTGCTCTTCCTGTGCAGGCACAAGGGCCCCAGGAGGCCTGAGTTCAAATCTCTAGATCCTATGTAAAATAGCGAAGCATGACCTTACATGTCCACCCCAGTCCTGCAGGGGAGCAGACACCTGAGAATCACAGAGCCTTCCAAGCTGGTTGTGGTGGCACATGCCAGTAGGAGCTCTCTGAAGAAGCGGAGGCAGGAGAATCAGGAGTTCAAGGCCAGCCTGAGATTACATAGTGAATTCCAGGTCAGCCTGGGCTAGAGCAAAACCCCTCAAAAAACCAAAAAAAAAAAAAAAAAAACAACAACAAAAAAAACAACCAGGCTGAATAGTGGAACACCAGATAGCCCACTCTGGCCACCGCAGGCAAGTGACTCCTGCCCCTTATGGACTCTGACAAGTACGTAAACACACACCACACACACAGACAGGCAAAAAAAAAAAAAAAAAAAAGACACTTGGTTCTCTGCTTGCATGTGTTTAGCACCTACATACACATACTATATTTGCCCTCCCCCAAAGGAGAGAGTGTTTCTTTTTTATAGATTGTTTATTTATTTGAGGCAGAGAGAAAGAGGCAGACAGAGGCATGGGAGTCTCTTGCTAGTGCAAAGAAATTGCAGATGCGTGTGCCACTTTGTGCATCTGACTTTATGTGGATACTGGGGAACCAAACCTGGGCCGTGAGGCTTTGCAAGCAAGTGCCTTTAACTGCTGAGCCAAGAACATGTTCTTGATCCTTACTTCCTGTGGGGTCATGGAGGCAGGCATGATAGCCTATGTCTGTTTCACCGGGAATCAATCGGTGCTCACTAGCTAAATTCACACTGATTTTCCAAGCTGTATTAGCATGCCGGGTGCTGTGACCAAATAAAGGATCCAAACTAGATGACGTAGAGCAGCAGAAATGATCAGGACCTGAAATCAAGGCGTCAGCGGGGTTGGCGCCTTCTGAGGGCAGAGAAGGAAGATTGTGTGTCTCTTCACCACCCAGCGGTGGGTGTCTCAGGGCTTGATCCTTGCCACTCAGTCTGACTGTGGACCTAGCCTGGCTTCTTCCCCACTGCTCCTGGAAGGTTCTGAGGGTGATTTTGGTTATGCCTCTGGCTAGTTTCCTCAGGTCTGTTTTAAGGACATTGGGGTTCTTAAACATGACCGTCTGGGAGTTTGCCAAAATGCTTCATTATCTCGGCATTTCTAAGAAGTGCCCCAGGTTATCCTGACGCACACATGCAGCACACCTTGATCTGATGAAGGAGCTGAATCTTAGATGCCACACTCATCCTTTATGTGGGAAATGGAAGGTCACGGTCAATCTGTAGATTGAGAGAAGCTTCTAAATGGGCCTCGTTCAGCTTTGAGTTTCCATACAGCGCAAGACTGCTTGCGTGAGGTTTTGCCACCCAGTTTTTAGTCAGTTGAACTTTTGCTAGACTTTTTTGCATGCATGTGTGTGTGGTGTGCACATGTGTGTGTTGTGTGCATGTGTGTATGTGGTGTACATGCATGTGTGTGATGTGTGTGTGTTGGAATGTAGTGTGCAGATGCATACATGCATGTGTGTGGTATGCACACGTGTGTGTGGTGTGCACGCATGTGTGTTGGAATGTAGTGTGCAGATGCATACATGCATGCATGTGTGTGGTGTGCACACGTGTGTGTTAGAATGCAGTGTGCAGATGCATACGTGCATGCGTGTGGTGTGCATGAATGTGTGTTGGAATGTAGTGTGCAGATGCATCCTTGCACGCGTGTGTGGTGTGCATGCGTGTGTGTTGGAATGTAGTGTGCAGATGCATGTGTGCACGTGTATGTGGTGGTCCGAGGTTGACGTGGGCGTCTTCCTCTATTACGTTGCACTCCCTTGAACCAGAGCTTGCTGATCCAGCCAGGCTCACCAACCAGCTTGCCCGATCCCACACCTCTAGAGTATCGGAATCACAGGCAGACTGGCACATTCTCCAGGCATTTATACGGGTATTGGCTATGCAAACTCTGGTCCTCCCACTTATGCTACGGCTCTTTACTGACTGAGCCATAGTTCTAACCCAATATGTATGTTTTTGTAAGAGTTTGGAATTTGCAAAATGTTATCTATGCATAGATGATTAAATGTGTCTTTAAAAGAAAATTGAACAGTTTTAACAATTCATAACACTTGGGTGCTTTTTTATTGCAAAAGTTAAATATGTGGGGCTGGGGAGGTGACTCAGCCATTGAAGGCACTTGCTTGCAAAGCCTTCAAGCCTGGGTTCAGTTCCCCAGTACCCACATAAAGCCAGATGGTTCATGTACTTCGAGTTCATTTGCAGTGGGAAAAGGCCCTGGTCTCTCTCTTTCCCTCAATAAATAAATTAATTAAAAAATTAAGAACAAGAAGTCACACAGCTAAAGCTGCCCATCAGGGTGATACTTTTCAAAGCTCCCTGATGTGCTCATTAAGCACAATGATTTATAGATGGGAAGAAACTATGGTCTAATGTTTCTCTAAATGCACGTTTGACTAATGGCTTCTGCCTTTGTAGTGGAAGAAAATGAGACATAACTTGTTGGTGTGACAGTGTTGGTTATTTTGGAACTTAAGGGAAAATCCATGGAGGTGTCTTTAGGTACTTCCTCCTGCACACCTAATAATCTGTCCTGCTTTTAATGGATTGTCCTTTTCACATAGACACAGCCCACTGGACACTGATACTGTACAGGCATTAGCATTCAGACCCAGAGCTGTTGGGTGGCATGAAGGAGGTCCTGCTGGTGACATTCCCTTCCCCTCCCACCTTACTGTGATTGCTGTGTCCTTCCTCCCCCTCCCTTTGCATGGCCCTCATCTGACTTGTCCTGAACTAGAGGTTGTGTGACTCAGTTCAGACTTTGGGGTTAGAGTCCAGGGCTTCTCTCTTGACTTCCTCACTGTGTGAGTGGGGCGGACAACTGTGAGAGGCTGGGCAAAGCTAAGCTAACTCTTCAACCAGACGGGCACCATTCAGGTCTGTGTGTGTGTGTGTGTGTGTGTGTGTGTGTGTGTTGGGGTGGGGGATATAGGGAGCATGTAGGGCCCCTGCACAAGCTCCAGAGGGCTTCTCTTTGCTCAGGACTGTCTCCTCCTAGGCATCCCTTGGGCTTACACACTCCTCAGGTCTGGTTAAAGTCACTTTTGTTGCTCCCCAAGCTCTGCAATTTCTCCATGCTTGGCTGTGTCCATGACTGAGCCTGTCCACCCCCTCCTCAGGCTTGAGCTCCTTTGTTACTTTTCAAGTAGCCAGGCCCCTTAGGCTGCCCTGGCGTGAGTGGTAATTGAGTTGAATTGACTCGGATTCTGGGGGTGGCAGTGCTGTCTCCCCAGCACTGCACCCAGGGCTCTGCTTTCTCCTTTCTTTGTTTATTCTTCACCTTCTGACAGCGAGCTCCATTTGCTGGCCTTTTCCACACCTTCTCCAGACACTGCCATGTACGATGGCTGTTCCAGGACCCACACCTTCTTCTGTTTCCTCCTGCATCTCTGTCAGGCCGCCCTGGCATGGTTCACATGGCTTTTCCTCTCTCCCTGCCAATTTCAGAGTCTTTCTGTTCAACTCACCTGATCGAGATTTGGGACTAAGTAAAAGGAATACTATATTATTTTCCCTGTAATTTTAGATTCCCAAATACTGCTCTTGGCCAGCTATACAATTCCCTGTGGCTTCCCCACTCCGCCACGTTTGAGTAATATTGTTGGCATGGATGTAAGTAAACAGTTTGCAACATGTCATGTTTTGTAAATGAGAAGACGAATGGGCTGGTTTTTAAAATACAGGCTCTTGGTTCTGCTGGGCCAGATGAAAGATGAGGTTGGCCAGCACATGGGAAGATGGCGTGGAAGAAGGTGTGCCATCTGAACTTGGTAAAGTCAGTGCCCCAGAGCCAATGTTCCTTGTTGTTATTTACAAATGAGAAGCAGGTGCCTGGAGGAGAAACTTCAAAAGGATTTGTGTATTGAATTAAGGCTCAATCCTTGCGCAGGAGAGACGGTGTATGAGTTCTGGGGTTCTGGGGAGATTGTTGGTAGCACGAGCACTTGAGTTTGATCCCCAGAACTCATGTAAATAAAAAACTCCAGGTGTGGTTGTGCGTGCTTGTCATCAAAGACAGGTGGGTACTGGGTCAGAAACTGTCTCCATAAAGCTGGATGGCATCAGAGGTATCATACCCAATGTTGACTTCCATTATGCACACACACACACACACACACACACACACACACACACACACGGAGTCACCTGAAAAAAATATGATAGAAAGGGCATGGTGGAGTACACCTTTAATCCCAGCACTTGGGAGTCAGAGGTAGGAGGATCACTGTGAGTTCGAGGACAGCCTGAGATTATGAGATTACATAGTGAATTCCAGGTCTTCCTGAGCTAGAGTGAGACCCTACCTCAAAAAACAAAACAAACCCCCCAAAACTATATATATATATATATATACATATATATATATATATAGTGTGTGTGTGTGCATATGTACATACACACATATATACACACATACATATATATATATAGTGTGTGTGCATATATACATACACACACATATATACACACATACATATATTTATATGAATGATAGAACAAGGAAAGTAGAAGAATTTTAATTCTTAGAAACATGTCATATCTTCTTACAGGATTACTAAGCAATTTCAATTCTGCATAAATTTTATTGTGTTTTGAGTGAAGGAGACACCGTGCTTTGATGCATGTGCCACAAGTATATCATCTAACACTGTATCAGCTGAATGGTTAAAGACTGGTGTCTTCAGAGCTGAGTTTTAAAACCTTTGGGATCAGCCGCTGCTCATCGCTTCACCTTGACAAAGCATGTACTCTGTTCATCCGGCCGTGGAGAGACTTCCTCTAGCTGCACTATGAGATTTCAAGCAGATTAAGTCAGACCACTGACATTTTCCATTCTTCCAGCAGAGATAGCCCATCTATTCCCCAACCTCCTTCAAGGCTCTCTTGTGAATGTCAGCCATATGTCCTGCCCCTTGGTGTGTGTCTGTGTGTATGAATAGCATATGTGCTGTGTGTGCCCCATGCACACACATGAAAGGCCAGAGGAGGACAGAGTATTCTCTCGCATCATCTTTGGTCTTATTTCTCTGAGACAGAGTCTCTCTGAATTGGGACTCCCATTTTTTCAGTTAGACTGGCTGATCAGGGAGTGATCCTCCTGTCTCTGTCCCCCTTCTGTGGTGGGGTTACAGGCATGGATGGCTGGGGATGCTGGGGATTGAACTCAGGTCCTCATGCTTGTATAGCAAGTATTGTTACCTGCTGAAATATCTCCCTAGCCCCAAACCCTTTCTCTTAATTGATCTGACATAGTGTCAGAGTCCCAGCTTGAGCATGAGTTGGGTGAGGGTAGTCCATTGTTATACCCTCATTACCTGTAAACACATAGACCTTTATGGAATAAGTGAGTGAATGAGTGGATTCTTGGTTACACTGTGCCCCTCCATATTGGGTCTTCCTTGCTAAAGAAACTATAAATAGGGAAGTAGAGTGACTGGGGGAAGGTATGAAGTCTTTGAAGAAGTGATTTACGAGACCTGCATGATATGATGAAATCTGGAGAGAGGCATCTTAGGGCATGAGAGCAGCAGGGTCCTGATGGGCAGAGGCCTGGACCGTGGCTGGTACAAGGTCCCCCTGTAGAGCTACAGTAAGATGTGCTCAGATAGCCAAAAACAATCTCATCTAAAAAAAAAAAAAGAACAAAGAGTGGGGAATGTCACATTTTAGTGAATAAAAAGCCAACTCCTTTAAACATTAATGACAAAACATCTAATTTTGATGACTACTGAAAACTCAGAGAGCAGAGATAGTATTTGTCAAAGGGAGAATTAAACAATTTTGGAATATATTTGGATGCTGTTTTAATTTGCAAGCCGGCTCCAACTTCATTTTGTGGTCACGGTCCAGTGAAGTAAGAGTCATGCAGATACTGCACGAGAGAGCTGGACACAAATCAGATGATGTAGCTAGGAAGGTTTCATGGCTCTCCTCTGAAGAGTCTTTTCTACATTGTACTGGTTTATTTTCTGCCTTGAAAAATGCCTAAAACGCACCCAATTTCTGTGGGGGTTTTGATGACTCAGCCGCTGATGTTTCCGTGTATCTCGAATTCATCAAGCTCACTGGGGGTGTTTCTGGGACACCTCCCGGAAGGTGGTTTGAACATAAGCAAAAATCCTTAACTTTCCACTTCAATCCTCCACCCCTGGTGATTTGCTTTATCCTAAAAGCAGAGGACAGGCGAGGACAGTTCTTCTAAGACAGCCCCGTTTCCTCTTGTGACAGCGAAAAGGTTAAGTGAGTCCAAGATTTCGTAGTAATTGGACGTGAAGTAATGCAGATGATAAGTAAGTTAAAGGCAGTCACTGTGTTTTTGCTTTCCTTTCTTTTTTTTTTTTTAATCCATTAGGAAGTTGGCCTACCCTGCAGTTCTGTGTATACAATAGACCCTCAGTAAGGGTTCTTGATTAATAATCGCTCCAAGTCACATTTGTTTCTGAGCGGAAAACCAGATGAAATTCATTTAAATCAACGGATACTAAGATTATGTCATTAAGCAGCTCTCTGTGTTTCAAGGGAGTGTGTGCAGCGGTTTGAAATTCTTGCTTTTGAGTATTATAGGCCCTTATTTATTTATTTATTTTTCAAGGTAGGGTCTCACTCTAGCCCAAGCTGACCTGGAATTCACTATATAGTTTCAGGCTGGCCTCAAACTCACAGCCATTCTCCTACCTCTACCTCCCCAATGCTGGGATTAAAGGCGTGCACCACCATACCAGGCTACAGGCCCTTGGGATAGTAATATTTCCTCATCCCTTCCTTGAACACAGACCACCAGAGCCTCACAGTGATGAGCGTAGACCCTGGATCAGCTGCACCAGCAGGGCTCTGAGACCCTGTAAATTCTCTGGCCCCTGGCTTGGTGACCCACACCAAGGCTGAGGCAGGATTGTAAGTTTGAGACTAGCCTGGCTAAATAGTGAGTTTCAGGCCAGTCTTGGCAATATAGCCATATCTGGTCTCAGAAAATAAAAAAAACTAAACAAACCAAAGAACTGGGCTGCTTAGTGTTTAAGGTACTTGCTTGCAAAGCCTGACAGCCTGGGTTCAATTCCCCAGTACCCACTTAAAGACAGATGCACAAAGTAGTGCGTGCATCTGGAGTCTTTTTGTAAGGGCTGGAAGCCCTGGTGGGCCCATTCGCTCGATCTGTCTCCTATCTATCTCTGCTTTGAAATAAATAAAAATATTTAAAAACCCTCAAAGAACAATAACAACCAACCAACAACAAAACCTCCAGAGATCCCTGCAAATAGGAACAAACAGGAGATGCAAACTTTTGGGGGCTGTCACTTCTTCTCAGCACTTGGATGAGTTTTGGTCACTGACATCTTTCATCTGAATAAATTTTAGATTTCCCTTTTATAGTTCCGTTCTGACATTTGTCAGCATTCAGCTTGTGTGCGTGTGTGCATGTGTGTATGTGTGTGAGGTGTGTGTAGTGTGTGCACGTGCGCACCTATGTGGGAGGCATGAGGAGAAAGTTCTCGATTTTTTTTTAATCACCTGTCTCCTTAGCGTGGAGTCTTTCACTCCTCTCAGAGCTACTGTTTTCACCTGGTTTGGGTCAGCAAGCTCCAGTGATTCCCTGGTCTCTGCCCACTGCAGGACTGGATTACAGATGTGAGTGGCCATGCCCAGCTGTTTCTGCGAGTGTTAGAGAATGGAGCTCTGGCTCTCTTGGGCCCTCATAATGCAGCCAGTAGTGTTAATTGCAGATCTGTCTCATAATGCAGCCTTCAGGCCCTTCAGTCTTGTGAGGTCCTCTTTCCTGACACAGGTACCCAGCACAGGAAAGCAGTGTGTCTGGTTCACTGCATCCATCTGTAGCAGTGGTCTTGACTTGTAGACCTCAGGGGTCGGATAAGAGAGCTCTAAAAGTCTTTAGGGCCCATATTTATATCAAGTCCTATTCTCTGCCACAACGGAACCAAAAGAAGAGACTTTCCAAGTCTGTGGACTTGATTGTCTTTCTCTATAAAAATCTAAATAGCAACGCAGCCCTATTTCCCTAGTGTTTGATAATAACATGTCTGACACATTTAAACTTACTTGCTTCATAAGGCTAGGTGTGGATCTTCAGTTTTGGGCCAGCCTGGGCTGTATAGTGAAACCCTGTCTCAGAAGACAAAGACAAGACAACAAACAAACAGACAAAAGTGCTCTGGACATATTGATTAGAGATAACCTTATATTTTGGATGTTTTTTAATTTTGTTGAACTAGTAGGGGTATAACTGTTATCATTAAGGGCACCGTAAGGCGATGGTGTCGTGGGCTGGAACATAGGAGTGTGGCAGCCTGAGTCCCATGGTGTCATGTACTGAGGTCTCCCTTGGCATGCCAGGCCCTGCGCCCCACTAGCTGATGCATTGTTTCAGGGGGTCCCCACGTTTTATAGACTCACAAACAGGCGCCAAGGGTTACATTCTCCCAGCAGGAATCCAAGCCAGTGACTGTTCATCTCTGCTGTCCCCTGCCTCTCAGGATCCCTGGTGCCTGTCCTAGAACCCAGCTGCCATGCCTGGAGACATTTCTCTGGGAAAGCAAGATGCAAGTTCTCACTTGGTAGGATTGCATGTCCGCCCACCCTTGTGACATTGGGCAATCGTCATTTGCTTAACCAAACGCGTACAGCTGTCTTCACAAAGATCCAGAGATTTTTCTAGGAACCAGCATTCTTACTTGGGGTGAACACCCAAGGGGGCCTCTCTTACCCAAGGATCCGGGTCCCCAGTGGGTGGGTCTGGAAATGTAAGGGGTGGGAATGGGGACTGTCAAGGATGGCTGGTGACTGTCTTGATTTTATATTTACCCCTTTTCATGACTCCTTTTTTTTTTCCTTCTGGAAACTTCAGGAAAGACCTGAATGTTCTTTCTATACGTGGCTTCTGACTTCCTTCTTTCTCCCCTTCCCCCACTTGTAAACTTCTCTGCTGATTAGGAAGGAATGGCGTGCTGATTGGAGGCTTTCTGAAGGTGTTTTCTGCTGCCAGTTGCAAAACATCAAGTTGCACATCTATAATCCCAGGGCTCAGGAGGGAGGCTGAGGTAGGAGAGTTGCTGTGAGTTTGAGGTCAGCCTGAGACTCCAGAGTGAATTCCAGGTCAGCCTGGGCTAGAGTGAGATCCTACCTCAAAAAATAAACAAACAAAAAAAGTTTTGTCTGGTATCTTCTGAAGGAGTGACCCTCTCACCATGTCTTCTGATTTGGAGAAGAGGGTAGGTTTGCTTTGTGATGTGATTTGAATGTGGAAAGTCCCGAATGGGTTCTTTTTTTTTTTTTTTTTTTGGTTTTATGAGGTAGGGTCTCGCTCTAGCCCAGGCTGACCTGGAATTCACTATGTAGTCTCAGGGTGGCCTTGAACTCATGGTGATCCTCCTACCTCTGCCTCCCCAGTGCTGGGATTAAAGGCGTGCGCCACCACGCCTAGCTCCCGAATGGGTTCTTGCTGTTTGAACAAGTTGGTCCCTGAGGTTGATAGCCTTGCCTCACTTCCGGTTCCCTCTTTGCTTCCCCATCTGACCATTATGTGAGCAAGCAGCTTTGGGTTCCTGTCTTCACTCCATGCCTTCCCCATCCTAATGGATGGTTTCATCAAACTGAGTCCAGTAACCCTTCTTCCCTTAGGGGGCTTCTTGACAGCTCATTGCAATAGGAAAATCAACGCATCTGGTAAATATAGTCAGATGAGTTAGATTTGTGGATATTCTATATATCGGGTGGAGGATGAGACAGGGCTCTGAGGGGATGATGGGGAGGAAATGGATTGGCTAGTGG
>PVHP010019564.1:16082-31941 GCA_004024765.1 Zapus hudsonius
GGGGGGGGTTAGCATCACTTGGGGCCAGCCTGTTGTTCTCTGGGTCAGGTTTTCAGAGCATTTGTAGTTAGAGAAAAAGACAGACAGACAGACACAGAAAAAGAGAGAGAGAGGAGAGAGAGAGGTTGACAGCTGCCCTTCAGCCCTGTGCCTCTGGGAGGTGGAAGGCGCTCTGGAATCAACCTGCACCCCTTTCTTGGACTCACTGCACTGAAATCGAAGAGGGTGAGACCCCTGACACAGACCCCCTAACTATGCAAAACAAGAGACCCGTTGTTATGTTGTTATGATGAAGAGTCGTTTCAGGAAATGAAGGTCACTGCTGTGTCAGCGGCTTGCTTGCCCCTCTGCAGAGCTTTGGGCCATATTCACAGTGGAGAGCCGGCTGGAGCTCTGGTGCTGGACTAAGAATGGCCTCCTCAAAGAAATCAGGCCATATTCCTTGGTAGCTGTGAATGATAATTCAAACAGCAAAGACTTGGTGGGTATGGTTAAGCTAAGGATCTTGAGATGGGAAGGTTTTCCTGGATTATCTGGGCGACCTCTGAAGAGCATCATGGGATTGTTGTAAGAAACTGAGGAAGACTTGACCTTGTTCCAGAGAGGCAGGCAATACAAAGCCAGAGAGTGCTGGACCTGCCGGTACCTCGAAGAGGCCTTGCCAACACCTCGCTTCCATTCTACTAAGATGAATTTCAGGCTTTTAAGCCCCAAGAAGTGTGAGAGGATACATTTTGTTTGTTTTAAACCAGTTATTTGTTGGTATTTTTCTTAAAATAGCCACAGGACAATAATACACTTTTAAAATAAAATATATCTACTTACAAGCAGGGAGTGTGTAGGGGTCAGACTGGGCATGCCAGGGCCTCTTGCCACTGCATACAGACTCTAGATGCAAATAAATAAAACTTTGTGCATCTGGCTTTCTGTGGGTCCTGGGGAATTGAACCTGGCTGTTAGGCTTTGCAAGCAAGTGCCTTAACTGCTGAGCCATCTCTCCAGCACAATCCTGCAATGTGGTTCATGGTTGTTTGCTTTGATGCCTGCGTTCACTCTGGTGCTGCACCTGCTGCTGACATTTTCTGCATCTAATTCAGGGAGTCAGGCAGGACTGTTGCAAGATCAAAAGTCTCTGTGTCATTTCTACCACATTGGGGTCCCTGAGCCCCAGAATCCTACGAGTCGGGTTCTATGGAGCCACCTCTTTAGCTATGAGGTGGAATGTGGTGCAGTTAATACCCGAGATGGTGGACTCCATGGGGGAGGACTAAGACTAGAACCTTCTAGGTCTTAGAGAAGCAGTCATCTGTCTGAGTTCACACCAGATAGACATTCTTGGCCTGGTATGAATACCAGGCCTGCGCTGATCATTTAACCCCTTCCTGAGAGTGTCCGATCCCCCTGCTCCACCTTCGCTGGACTGCCGTGTGTACCCCCATCTGGTCTCTGCTACAGTGATCATCCGGTTTGTTTTGTGCTTCCTAACAGGAACATAATTCTCCCGGCAGGGTTTAGAGTAAGCGAAATCACATTTGAGTTATGTCTTTCTTTGTTTTTTAACTTTACGATTTATTTTCTTTAAAACAACATTCTTTCTTGGTGAAGGAGAACATGAAAAATGCCTGCTTTTAAAACTACAAAATGACCAAGTTAAATTAAAGAATGTTTCATTTTAAAAAAAGAAAGTAGAGTGATAAATTCCGATGCTCAACCATCTCTCTCCTTTTTAAGGAAGCTGGCCAAGTGAATGGGGTATTCCCACCTCAATGAATGTAACCAAAATGAATCCCTCACAGATCAACTTAGATAAACCTTCCAGGTGATTCTAGGTCCTGTGATTTCGACAATCCATGTAAACCATCACAAGTCCACCCCTCACCAATATGACGCCCAAGCCTATCATACTAAAGACATGGCTTCCATCCCTTGCCTCAACAGGCTCATGGCCATCTTATAATGCAAAATACATTCAGTGCAACTTCAAAAGCCCTTGTAATATTTAACATTTCCAATACTGTGTAAAAGTGTAAGCGCAGTGTCTCTTCCGAGTCTCAGGCAAACACTTCAGTGTGAGAGCCTGTAACATCAAAAGTTGAGTTCACATATTTCGACATGCACCAGCACACGTAATCATTCATAGTGGGGACAGAGCGAACAAGAAGCAAGCCAAAGCAAGACCAAAGCTCAGCATGGCAACTTAAAAACATGGCTGTCGTCTGGTTCTTGGGATGGGATCATCTGGGTTCCAAAGGGCTTGAATGGCTCCATCCCTCCAGCTGTGCCTCTCCTGGGGCAGCTCCACTCTGAGAACCTGCAGCTTTCCTGAGCAGGTATCTATGGTTTCTAATATCCATTGCTACTAACAGTTCACCTTCACAGCGTGATGGACCGGCTCTCAGGGAGTCCTTCCAAAGACTCTGCAACCTGGGTCTAATACTCCATGACCTCCTAAATCTTTCATATTCTGTGCCTCTAACATCATTAGTAACTAGATATGCAGTGTAATCCCTTCTCAGAAAAGAAAATGTGTTCACTCTGACTTTAAAAATTCCCATTGTCCTTACCAGCTGAAACACTGTTCAGAATTCCAAAGTGTCGTGTGAGACTTCTGCACAGTCTCTTAACTGTGAGCCCCACAATCCCAGCACTCAGGAGACCAGGCAGGAGGATTGACATTCCGTGTCATCGGCTGTGTAGCAAGTTTGAGAGCAGCCTAACATCATGACCTCCTGTCCTGAAGCTGCAAGCTGCATCCCAGAGGATGGTCTTCCCCTTGCAGGAGGAACTTTCTGGAACTTCTTCTCCAAGAGGGGAAAACCATTCTTTTGTCAAAGATACAAAAGTAACCATCTCCCCATAAACCTCAAAACACATTTCCAGGCCGGGCGTGGTGGTGCATGCCTTTAATCCCAGCACTCGGGAGGCAGAGGTAGGAGGATCGCTGTGAGTTCAAGGCCAGCCTGAGACTACATAGTGAATTCCCAGTCAGCCTGGGCTATCGTGAGACCCTACCTTGAAAAAAAAAAAATTCATGTCAGGGCAGGTTATATGTTAGAGTTGATTGATGTACTTTTGGTCAGCTTTGCCATTAAATCAGCTGAGTTTTAAGAGTGAAGTTAACACTTTTGATATATCTTGATTTAAAGGTCATTTTTGTTGTTTTCTTCTGTCTTTCTTGGGGATAGGGTCTCACTTGGTCCCAGGCCAACCTGGAACCCCCTTTCTTTGTTTTGATTTGGGGTAATACATTAATTGTGCCATTTCTCTCAAATGCTCAGACTTCTTTTAAAAAGTTTTTTTCTCCTTTTATAAAAGATTTTCATGCTTTTGTACCGCTATCAAACTTTGTATTCTAAAATGTATTTGTATTTCAATGTTAGCTCCACATTCAGACAGATCCTTCCAGACAAGTAGTGCCTGAACTTGAAATGATGGCATTGGAACATGGCTCTTTATACCCAAGTGCCATGGTGCAGTCTGGATTCTTGTCTCAGAAATAAATCCATGTTAAAGGATATCTTGAGGAAAGAGGGTGTGATCACGACATATCGATATAAAGTGAACATCTGTCAGAGATTTGATCAAATAAACTTATTAATGTGGGAGCCAGTGAGGTGTTAGAACTGGCTCAGAGGAATGCTGGAATGAATTTACATGCAGATACAAAATGGTTTTACCCACAGCACAGTAACCACTTGGATTTTCCAGATACCAGTGATTGACATTTTTATGACCATGAGTCATCTGGAATATTATCACTTTTCTATAATTTACTGGGTTATATCAATTGCCTACAGTCAACACGAGGCATCGGAATAACCTGGCAGGGGGGCCTTCAACATTGACAATAATATTTTGTCATCATGGTTTTTTTTGGGGGGGGGTGTTTTGAGATCGGATCTCACTCTAGCCCAGGCTGATATGAAACTCTCTGTAGTCCCAGGCTGGCCGACAATAATATTTTGGTGGGTCCTTTTTCAAACTCTCCCACTGTTTCCTGTTCAAATCTGACTTAGAATAACAGAGTAGCCAGTGGATGACGGATGCCCAGGGGCGGGGGGAGCAAACCCATTTCCACCTTAGTACCGGTACCTGCTAGCTACTTAGATTCTTAGGGAATAATGACAGTACAAACCTGACATCAGGGACAGCGTGCCTTCCTTTGAAAGGCCAATAATGTAGTGACCAAGGGCAAACCTGGCTTCACATTTTGTCTCTGCACTTCCTAGCTAGCAGCAGTAAGGGAAGGATGCATGCCCTTTGGTACCCTTGCAGGGACCTTCTCGTTGCTGAGACAAAACGCTGACCAAAAGCAGCTGATGGGAGGAAAAGGTTTATTTGGGCTTACAGCCTTGAGGGGAAGCTCCATGATGGCAGGGGAAACCATGGCATGAGCATAGGCTGAATATCACCTCCTGGCCAACATCAGGTGGACAATAGGAGACTGAACACTGACAAGGGGAAGCTGGCTCTAACCCCGGTAATCCCACCTCCAACAACACCTCCTCCAGCAAGGCTCCAGTTCCCAAATAGCCACCAGCTGGGGACCTAACATTCATCACAAATGAGTTTATGGGGGACACCTCATTTAAACCACTCTTTGTGTCTTAGTTTCCTCATTGGTAAAATGAGGATAATGGCAGAACATACCTCATAAGGTGGTCGGTAATTACCCGAGTAAACACACACTCATTGTTCAGCATAGACCACTAAATAAGCTGGGGTCTTTGAAGCAGGACGTGGTTACTGATCCAGCTCTAGATAGTGAATTTCCCAACAAGAATAACAGCCTTCATGAATGATAGGCCTGTATTTTACCATTTGGGGAGCTGCGTTTTAGGGAGAGCATTGAGTTCCACCAATTCTGGGCTTGAGCAGTGGATGGAGGTCTCTGGCCAGTACACTCACAAGGCGTCTTGTCTGCTCACTTCTGATGACCTCCAGGCTTTCTGCAGGACTGGAGAGGCCATGGGTTCTGTGTCTTTGGATTCAGCCAGCCTCAGATAGAAATATTTGGGGGAAAACCCCGCTGCTGTGCTGAACACATATAGACTTGGTTTTCCTGATCATTATTGCCTAAACAGTAACGTACAGTTGCTACGTACACAGCAAAGACATTGTATTAGCTAGGGTGAATAATCTAGAGATGGTTTCTAGTATACAGGGAAATATGCACAGATATTATGCAAATACTATACCATTTATTTTTTAAAAATATTTTATTCATTTTGTAATCAGAGAGATACAGAGAGAATATGGGCGTGCCAGGGCCACCACAAATGAACTCCAGATGCATGTGCCACCTTGTGCATATGGCTTATATGGGTACTGGGGAATTGAACCTGGGTCCTTAGGCTCTGGAGGCAACCACCTTAACCACTGAGCCAATTTCTACAGCCCTTTTTTTATTTATGTTTTATTGATATCTTTATTAGCTATAATTAGATACATAGTATGAGCAAATCTTATGATTTCCCTCCTTCTTGTCCCCAATCCACTGGCTGTCCTCCTCATTGGGCACACTGGATCAGTCCACGGAGTAGGGGATCATGAATTGTACAAGAGGTAGCCAGTCCCCCCTCCCCCCCTCTTTGACTACACCATTTATTATCTATCTATAGAGGGTCCTGAGAAAGCCTCCTTTGACTATGAGGGACAGTTATTCATAGGATGATTTTTAAACCTATCAATGACTAATCCTATTAAAACATATGGAGATAGAATTGAGGGTTTATTTTATCTTATTTCATTTAAGCTGGCCATACTGGCATGTGTCTGTAGTCATAGATATTCAGGAAGCTAAGGCAGGGTGTTCATGGGAGCTCAAGAGTTTGGGCCAGCCTGGATACCAGAGTGAAACCCTGTTTTTAAAAAAATGTAAATTTGTAATGAGATATTAGTTTCTATAACTTTTCTGAAAAGCACTGATGGAGTTTCACTTAAAACTTCAGAAAAATTGACTCACACTGCCTGTGTCTCCCAAAGCATCATGGGTGGGAGCCTGCTCTTTGGTACTGTTTACCCATCTCTGTTTATATGAAAGCTGATGCCAGGGAACGATGGCATCTGGGCGATGAACCAGGGTTCATAAATTTGGATGCTTTTCGTGTACTTTTCTCACCGGCTCTTTTGCTGAGTGTCTTAGATGCTGTTAAGTGTTATATGTTGAGGGGAAATGATTTTCAGGTGACCTCACATGGTTCCTATACAGCATCGCAAAGCTGCGGTGTGGAGGACAGTCTCACGTTTCATTAGAACTCTTGATGGCTCACTTTGGTATTACGAGTATCTGTCTGCAAGCATTTTCATCTTGCGGATGACAGTGTCAGTTACATGTGGGTGACGCATAAAGGTGCACGACCATGCTTTCCCCGAAGAAAGCACCTGGCTACAGGTATCATGCTTTCTCTAGGGAAGCCTGTGGCACCTGCCTTCAGTGGACAGTTTTTCTCTCCTAGATAAACATTCAAGATTATGACAGCTACAACCCTAGTCCAAAATAGGATGATACAGTTAATAACGATAACTCTAACAAATCTTTGAAAGTGTGATGACATTTTGACTTCTAAAAAAAAGGGCATGCTTATTTTATTTTGTTTGAATTTGTTACTCATTTCATTCTTGTATCTCATATCCCAGAACTTGCTAATAATTACAGAACAGAAACTATGACCTCATATTACCTTCTCACTCTCATTTAATATTTGCTCACATAAATACCTACGGCTACCAATGCATCTTTAAAAACATGAATCTTTATTATTCAGAATTGGATTAATCGTGCATTTTGATTCATTTTATGTATCATTTCTTGTTGGTAAACTGGGGAATCTAATGTCTTGAACATTTGAATTTCAGCTATATAATTGAACTCACTATATTTCGCAAAATAATTGCAGCCTTAAAATTATCTAAATATTAGGATAGCTTTTGGCAGTTGGGGAGAATATTTTAAAATCACACACAGACGTTCACGATAAGAATGAGGGCTTGGGTTCAGAGGATGAGGTCATTGGCTTCTTTAACTCTTGGTTGCGCAACTTCAAGGTTAAGTGACACATGGGTGCTTGGGGAAGTGACATAACTGTTTTCGGTTGTTACAGCATGATGGGACATGCTCACCATCTTCAGTGGACATGTCACAACAGGAAAGGGTGGCTTTGGAATCTGATTTGGAAATGACTTAGGAAGTCTGTCATCTCTTCTAGCTACCCCTTCTCAGTCCAGGAATCCTGCGGGCACTGATTTCACGGCCACTTAACCTTCCAGGGTCAGGAAACTCACACATGATCAACCCTTTTATTTCCCAGGCAACTTTGATTATGAAAAAATAAAGTGGATTTTCTTGGGCTTAATTGTACTTTCTGAAAACTTCCATCCTTCGCTCATCTTGTGGGTCCCTGTTGAAGACATGAACATTCCTCATGCTCATTGCAACTCTTTCCAGTATTGGCAGAGGTAGGATGATGTCATATACACTTTTAGTTTTCTTGGGTTAATTCTTGGTTGAGCTTATAGTACTTGCTCTGGGCAGCAAGTTTTGGGATATCAGTTATATGCATGGCAAATCTGTCATAGTCAGACACACGCTGCTGGGGTGACTCTCCAAACCAGGCACAGTTTGGGGAGGAAAGTATTTATTGAAGTTTTAGATCCAGGGGAAGTTCCATAAGGAGAAGGAGGCTGGTCCCCTTTCACAGGTCCAAGCAGAGAGAGAGAGAGAGAGAGAGAGAGAGAGAGAGAGAGAGAGAGAGAGAGAGAGAGAGAGAGAGAGAGAGAGAGAGAGCGCATCACCAGCACCTCCAAAGCAAGCAAGCACACTCTGTGCAAGCGTGAAAAATGGGGTGTTATTATGGTTAGACCTGACATGTCCCTCACAGGCTCATGGCCCCAGCTGCTGGTGCTGTTCTGGGAGGTTGTGGAAGCTTTGGGAGGTGGGGCCTCGCTGGTGGAAGTGGGTTATTGGGGCGTGGGCTTGGAGTGTTCCAACACAGCCCCTGTCCTGGTCCAAACCCTGTCTGCTTCTGGATCCCCTGAGATGTGAACGAGCTGTGTGTCCAGGTCTCACCCTCTGCCCTGCTTCCCCCCATGGTGGATTGTCCTCTCCTCTCAAACTGTGAGCTAAAGAAAGCCCTTAAGTTGTCAGTGTCGTGTCCTGGTGATGAGAAAAGTCGCTCACCCAGGTTCAGGGTAATTAGGTAGCAGAAGATGGAGACAGAGACAGCGCCTGTCAGGTGGTGGATGTGGCGGTGCTGGTGGGTGGGAACACAGAGCAGCAGCCATCCGTCGGAGGGGTCAAGTTGGCAGGACCAGAGGTAGATTTAATGTCTGGAAGAGGAGAACGCCTCAAGTTTTTGAGAGGAAAGGAGTGTTAGGCAGGGGTGGTGAGTTCTGGGTTGGGCCTGTTGTGTGGAGGTAATGTTCTAGAACCCAGGCTGGAGCAAGCCAGGATTGCTCAGCCTCATCCCAGCCTCAGTGTGGAGATGCCCCCGCTGGGGCTCATCCAAACGTGAAAGAAGGGGTTTCAGGACACACAGTGAAACAGTGAACACGTGACCCCTGGTCTCTTAGCGTTAATTGGAAAACACACACACATTCATAATAATTCCCTCATATACACAAGGTCAATCCAAACATCCTCCATTATTTAGGCCCGTTGGTTTCCTCAGTAAAACCCTTCAGGAAATCCTCTGCTCTCTCAGGGAAATGTGTTTATATTTAGGCTCTGAGAGATGGGCTATTGTTCGAGGTTGGTTTACTGGGCTATCCTCAGAGGCTGTGGAACTGTAACCTGCAGGTCGATGTACCCACTGGGCTTTTTTCCTCCAAGAACATGAGCTGAAAACATGACCCCATCCTTGATGAGTGCTTCTTCCTGGCTCCATGACCATGGGAACCTTAGAAGGGAGGTCCTGAGAGGGTCCACATGGTCTACCTGGCTCCGTCCCCTTGTGTAACAGATGAGGAAACTGAGGCTGAAAGCAGAGGCGCTGGCTCAGTGTCACACAGCCCATTGGAGGTAGAGCCTGTGTCTTGGAGCGACCCATTCATTTCAGGCCAGGCTCCTTAGGTTGGTACAAAGGGCTGAGAAGACTTCAAGTAGAAGATTGTGGGCATCTGAAGAGGCATTCATCCAGGGGCCTGTGACCCCTGAGCTTGCTTGAGGGCCGTCACTCATTCTTAGAGTGTCTTCACAATTCGTTAGCACACCTTTCTAATAAGTGTGCCCCAGAGGAAAGTGCTAAAACACCCCTTGTCTTTAGAAGTTTTTGTAAAGAAAGAAAAGAGATGGAGGGCTGCAGAGATGGCTCAGTGGTTTAGGTGCTCGCTTGCAAAGCCTGATGGCCCAGGTTCAATTCCCCAATACCCACATAAAGCCAGATGCACAAAGTGGCACAAGCATCTGGAGTTTGTTTGTAGTGGTGAGAGACCCTGGCACACCCATTCTCTCTGTCTCTGTTTCTCTTTCTCTCTCCCTGCTTGCAAATACATTAAATATTTTTTAAAAATTCTGAGATGTCCACCGGTCTTTAGTGCTCACAGAGGACTGTGGGCAGGCCTGGCACAGGTGTGTCTTATATGGATTATGTCTCATTGTGAGCAAGGTACAAATGAGGAAACTGAGGCATGCTGACACAGCCTGAAAAGGGAAGAATTTGGGTTATGTCCTTCATTTCACCCCAGAGCATGCACATGTATTTTACACTGATTTATCCAGTCTTGCTGGATGTTAGAATCTACTGGGAAGACTTGAAAACAATTCCCACTTCTCATCTGAAACTGTTTTGTTTTGTTTTGGTTTTTTTGAGATAGGGTCTCGCTCTAGCCCAGGCTGACCTAGAATTCACTACTTAGTCTCAGGCTGGCCTTGAACTCACAGGGATCCTCCTATCTCTGCCTCCCCAGTGCTGGGATTAAAGGCGTGTGCCACCACACCTGCCCAGCTCTCATCTGAAACTCTTGATCTCTGGGTGTACGAGCTCGCCTTGGCCCTCAGATGATGCCAGCCCCCAGCAAGGTTGAGAACCACTGATGTACACCACAGCTGGTTGAGATGCCAGAGGGCAGTGCCCCTCAAATACTGTGCACAGCAACCTCCCGGGGTTTGTCTGAAGCGCAGAAGTCTGACCCCAATGACTAGGGCGGAGGTGAGATTCTGCATATCTCCCCAGTGCCAAGATGATGTGGCACTTCTGGTCTCGGGGTTCCTGTCTTAACTCAAGGCCAGTCTTCACTGTCTGTCCTTCCAGATCATGTGATTTTATGACTTCCAATAACTGTCAGGTACCCACGGTTTTACTGTGGGCCAGCCATCTCCCAGAATGCTCTAGACAGCCTCTAAGGAGGCATCGTCTCCCCTCACTTAGAGATGAAGTAATTGCAGCTCACTGAGCTCAGCCAGGGTGGAAGGGACCTGAGTCCCCTGAATCTAACACTTGTGATTAATAGTCAGCTGGGTTGCTTTCCTTTATGCTGTAGATTTTGTCTCGTGAGAAGCTTCTAGGGCCTTGATTTTTCAGGCTCCTATAGCAAAATGTCATAAGCAGAGTGGCTTATAAGCAAGAGAAATTCATTTCTTATGGTTCTGGAATCTGGGAAATCCAAGATTAAGGCAGTAGTGGACAAGGGTTCAGTTCCTAGATGGCTGTCTGCCCTATAACCCCACATGGCAGGAAGGGGTAAGGATCTCTTTGGGGCGCCTCCTTCTTCCTCATCGTCTTCCCCCTCTTCCCCCCCTCTTCCCCCTCTTTTTGTGTAAGTATAATATGTAGGGTTTGGTGTGCGTGTGTGTGTGTGTGTGTGTGTGTGTGTGCTTGTGGATTTGGTGTGTGTGCATGAATGTGCATGTGTTTCCTTGTGTGTGTGTGCGTGTGTTTGGTGTGTATGTGTGTGTGTATGAATGTTCTATCTGGAACCCAGGGGAAAACATTGAGTCTTTTCCTTTATCGGTGTATTTCATTGAGAGAGTTTTGCTCTGAACCAGGAGCTGCAGGTTTTGTGAGCCCTAGTTATTCTGTGGTCTCTGCTCCCCATGGTCTGGAGCTACAGGCTTGTGTGGCCACACCCAGCTGTTTGCTTGGGGAATTGAACTCAAATGGTCTCAGACCTCTCAGGACCTGGTACTTTCATGATAGGTCCTCTTACCCACTGAGCTCTCTCCCTAGCCCTGGGGCCTTCTTTTTTTAAAATTTTTTTTAAATTATTTGCAAAGGGGAGAGAGAGAGAGAGAGAGAGAGAGAGAGAGAGAGAGAGAGAGAGAGAGAGAGAGAGAAACTCTTGCCACTGTAAATGAGGTCAGATGCATGTACCCACCAGTTTGTGCATCTGGCTTTCTGTGGGTGCTGGGGAATTGAACCTGGGCTACCAGGCTTTGCAAGCAAGTGTCATTAGCCACGGAATCATCTCCAGTCCTGGGGCCTTCTTTTATAAGGGTATTAACCCCATTCATAAGGGAGCCACCCTTGTGACCTAATCACCTTTGAAAGGTTCCATCTCCCAGTACCATCACTGTGGGGACTGGATTTTCAACACACATATTTGGAGGGGACACAAACCTTTCAAAGGTGAAGGCTCTGGCTCTGGCCACTGTATCTCAAGAAGCCTAGTGGTCATCTGCAATGTTTCTGGTCCCGAGTGTCTTCATTCTCATCTCATGTCTGAGCATCATGGGACTGCAAGGGCTCACTTTTGGATGGGCGTTTACAATGCTCAGGAAGTTTGCTCTCAGGACCAGAGAAGCTAGATGCATTTGTAGGAAGCCATTTCTAGACTCGAGTGCACGTGAGTGGGTCAGTGGGCCCCACTATCCCCAAGGGAGGCTGGCTGAGTTCTAGTTCTTGGGCTTCTTCCCACACACTATTGACCTCTGCTTTTAAAAGCTCTCCAAACTGTACTGGAGAGATGGCTTAGCGTTTAAGGCACTTGCCTGTAAGGCAGAAGGACTTGAGTTCAATTCCCCAGGACCCAAGTAAAGCCAGATGCATGAGGTGGTGCATGGCATTGGGAGTTTGTTTGCAGTGGCTGGAGGCCCTGGTGCACCCATTCTCTCCCTCTGTATGCTTCTTTCTCTCTCACTCTCTCAAATAAATAAATTAAAATTTTAAAAGCTCTCCAAACCGTTTAAATATACATTGATATTTGAAAACTATGGTTTTATGGACTGGGTATTTGTGATCTCTGAAATACATATGTTGAGACCCTGCTCTTCTGTGTGTTTGTGTTAGGAGGTGGGGTTCTTGCAGGAGGTGATTGGGATGAGGTGAAGTCTGAGATTGTTCATGAATGGGAATGGTGGGAATCACAGTGCCTTGCTTCCGCTCTGCTATGTGGGATTCCAGAGACCCAGGTGCCCCTGCTCTGATCAGACTTTCCACCTCCAGATCTCTTGTTCCTCAACCCACCCACTTTACGGTATCTTCAACTGCCTGAGGTAAGTCAGTGGCTTGGACCAGAGATTTTTAAAGTGTGGTCCCTAGACCATCAGTGTCACCTGAGGGCTTGTTAGAGATGCAAATCACGGAGCCCCAGCTCAGATATACTGGATTAGAGACTGTAAGGAAGGGCCAGATATAACAACCCTCAAGGGGATGCTGATACATGCTAACATTTGCCCACTGCTGGGTCCTTTCTACTCAGCGATTCCCGGGCCTTCACCATCTGGGGAGCTTGTTAGCAAGGCGGCATCACAGGCTGATTCAGAATCCGCAGGGTCACGAGATCTGCGCACGCTCGTGGTCAAGAAGCTGTGCTGGATGTATGTTTGAAACCCAGAGACCTTTACAAAAAATACCGGGGCTGGAGAGATGGCTCAGCCATTAAGGCACTTGCTTGCAAAGCCTAATGACCTGGGTTTGCTTCCCACATAAAGCCAGACGCACAGGGTGGTGCATGCATCTGGGGGTCATTTGCAGTGGCTGGAGGCCCTGGTGTGCCCATTCTCTGTCTCTGTTTGCAAATAAATAGATAGATAGATAGATAGATAGATAGATAGATAGATAGATAGATAGATAGATAGATAGATAGATAGATAGATAGATAGATAGATAGATAGATAGATAGATAGATAGACAGGCAGGCAGGCAGGCAGGCAGGCAGGCAGATAGACAGATAAAATTTTATAAAAATATGCCAATGCCCTGCCTCCACCTGAGGCAGCTAGGGCAGAACAGTGTGGGTGAAGGGCTAGGCAGCGCTTCTGAAAGCTGCTCAGGTGATTTGAATTGAGCAGCACAGGTGAAGATCCCTGGTCTAAGTGCTTTGCTCTCAGACAGGGATTGGCTGTGGGAGGGTTGGTACCTACAGGCAAGGCTGCTCTGCTCTGTCCTCACTACGCCACCGTCCCTAGGAGTGTGAACCAGAAGATCAGAAGGGGTGAGTTCTCTTGACGTTTTTGGAGGAGAGGAGCAAAGGGAGGGAGAGAAATAGAGGCATGGGAACTGGAGAGGTGAAGCCTGTCATCTGGCCTCAGGCCACTAAGCCTCCTGACACTGGATGAGCACAAGAGCCACCCTAATGCAGCTTCCTGGGACTTACTCTGGAGAGCTGGTGTCTCTAGGGCTTGGGTGTTGGGTGCTCCTCAGTGTCTGTAATGTAAAAGTCCTGCTGGAAGATAGTGATGCGGCTGGTTTTTAGGAACTAAGACACAGCCCCCAGGATTCCTGCACGGCATGTCCAGGGCAACCAAGGGGGGAGGGGCTCAGACTGGGGCTTCCACTGCTGCTTCCATGTTCCAAGCTTCAGTGTAAAACTGCTTTTGAAGGTGGATTCCACCTTCAGGAAAACTTCTTGCCAAGGAACTCCTGCTGTCTGTTGATACAGGACCTGCCTGAAGTTGGTGGGGGTCTCTCCTCTTGAACCAGTTTTCTTCCCCCCCTCCCCCCTTCCAGAAGGTAGGGTCTCGCTCTAGCCCAAGCTGACTTGGAATTCAGGCTGGTCTCAAACTCATGGGGATCATCATCCCATCTTTGCCTTCCAAGTGCAGGGATCAAAGGCGTGCGCCATCGCGCCCTGATGAACCACAGTTTTGAGGACACCACCCGTCCTTCCTGACACATTGAATGTCGATGGTCCCATATTGCCCCAACCCCACTGATGGCTCTGCCTTTTGTCCTCAGTACCAAGTTGCTTAGCCGACCCCCCTCCCCCAGGAAGGTCCTTTGCATGAATCTTGTAAGGTCCCAGGTCCAGGGACCACACAGAACCAGTGCCTGAGACTACTTGGTGGTGGTGACCCTTGGGGTTCACTTCTCCTGCTAGACCCATTCTCTCACTGGGTGGTTGTTCCTGTGGGTTGAATGAGGAAATGGCTTTGGAAGAGCGAGCAGTAACTGGAGGGAAGGAAGGGAAAGTCAGGATTGTAGCTCAGTCCCCTTAAATGACCTTTGTCACACTCACCTGCCACCTGTTCATGACGTTGTTTCTGAAGAAAAGCACCTGTCACTGGAGCCAGAGAAGAATAAGTTGTGGGAGTGACAAAGCTTTGTCTCAATGCCCCGGGCTGGGTCAGACTGTGATAAGCCATCACTGAACATTGATAATCAGAATCCCAAATACTTTCTCTTCCCTGAAACATAGTAAAAGGAGAGATGTGTCCTGTATTCATTCAGTGATTGTGTGTGTGTGTGTGTGTGTGTGTGTGTGTGTGTGTGAGCGAGCACGTGGAGGCCAATGGATAGCTTTGGGGTTCCTCAGATGCTGTCCACTCATTGGACATTGTGTCTCATTGGCCTGGAACTCCCAAGGAGGCCAGAATGGCTGTCCAGTGAGCCCTTGTGTTGGCATTTCAAGCACCTGGCTTTTTTTGTGTGTGTTTTTGTTCACAAACTTTTATTTTGTTGTTTACAAATTTTTATTTGTGTGTATGGGTGCACCAGGGTCTTTCGCCATTGCAAATGAACATCCATGGCTTCTGGGGATCTAACTCAGACAAGTACTTTCCCGGTTTGAGTTTTGTCCCTGGCCCTTCAATGGTCTTTTAAAGGACTCTGCTCCTTGTGATCTCTTGCTCTTGGATAAAGCCAGGCAGAGGTATCTTCCTGTGGCCAAGCATGCCCAAGCCAGTGGTCACTGCTGTTGTAGTCAGAGGCCACCAAAACTTTGGTTGGGTTGTATACCAGTCACTGGTAGGAATTCTCCCTAGACTGGTCCCCTTAGTGAATGTTTTGACAAGGGGAATAACCATTCATTTTTCTACTAAAGAAAAAAAGACCAGCCCTCGCTAGTGGCTCAGCTCTGAGTTGGAATGTATTTAATCTCTTTCAGCAGCACACCTGGGTCACTCGCTGCTTTGAACAAATGCAGAGGTTTGGGTAAGAAGGCCATTCCACTGTGCAGGCGATGGGGCAGGTGTCTGCGTGGTGGGGGAAAGAAAATGTGTGTTCAATGTTTGGGGTGGGGCCAGGCAAAACCACTTTCTCCACTTCTGTTTGAGTTTGGATAATTAATTCCAGGTGGGGTGGGCGTGGCCACTGATGGACATTGTTTTGTGCTGTGGATGGTTAGGCCCACGGTGCTCATTTGGGGGACCAGACTCTCTATCCTGTTGACTAAACAAAGAGCAGATCATAAAAAACATCGAGGTCCACACTCCTTGCAGGCCTACCTCTAGTGTGCTCGGCTCTGCATGGGATGATGGCTGTTTGTTCTGTTTTTCAAGATAGGGTCTGGTGTTCACTGTCATCTCTGGGTGGCCCTGAACTCACTGCAATCCTCCTACTTCTGCTAGGATTAAAGGTGTGCGCCACTACCCCCAGCCTGGATGATGGCTTGTGAAGTGTGAATTAGATTTTGTTTATCTGCTCTTAGAATTGTAGGTGTGAACAATTTGTGGGGGCCTCCTGGGCTCAGACTCTCAGCTGCT
>PVHP010019565.1:0-31738 GCA_004024765.1 Zapus hudsonius
GGGATTAAAGGATGAGTCAATTACTTCTGACTTAAAATTCTAAGATGTCAATGAAATAGACTGCTACCTTTCCCCAGTGAATTGAAATCCTTTTCGTTTGATTAAAAAGAAATGACACAATTCTGGTATTTTTTGTTTGTTTGTTTTGCTTTTGTTTTTACAAACACTTGCTTGAGGGTTAAGGACCATTGCAGAAAATTGAACAAACAGCATAGATAAGGCATTGGTCTATGAAAATTTAAATAATTTTAGCAAGGTATAAAAAGCATTTCCCTCTCTTTATATCTTACCTGTAGCCCAGTATTTACACACAGCGAATGACAGACAGATTCCTTCCTCAAGCCCATTCCCAAATGAGGATATTGCTGTGGTCACACATGAACTTCCCAACTCTCTGCACCCGGCATAGAATTCTGTGATGCTTTTCGGTTTTATTATTATTTTTTTGTTTTTGTTTTTGTTTTTTTTGGTTTTTCGAGGTAGGATCTCGCTCTAGCCCAGGCTGACTTGGAATTCACTATGTAGTCTCAGGGTGGCCTTGAACTCATGGTGAGCCTCCAACCTCTGCCTCCCGAGTGCTGGGATCAAAGGCGTGCACCGGCAGCAATCTTTGTTTTCTTTTTATTTGTTTATTATTATTTTTGTTTGCTTGTTTTTCGAGGAAGGGTTTCGCTCTAGCCCAGGCTGACCTGGAATTCACTACATAGTCTCAGGGTGGCCTTGAACTCATGGTGATCCTCCTACCTCTGCCTCCCGAGGGCTGGGATTAAAGTGCACCACCATGCCCAGCTCTGGTTTTATTATTAATAATAATATTATTATTATTCATGGAAGGTCTGTATAAGCTCTATATCTGTATTTACATCTCGGTAAGCATCACACATCTACCACACACTTCGCACAAACAGGGTCAAGAGCCACCCCTGATTGAGTGAATAATTGGAATAATTGGAAAATGACGCTGAGCAAACAGATCTGAGTTTGAAAGCCTTCAGCACACATGAGGCTCTGTTCTGCGGCGTCCTTGCATCCTGGGCCGCACCTTCCTCCATCAGCGTCCTTGCATCCTGGGCCGCACCTTCCTCCATCAGCGTCCTTGCATCCTGGGCCGCACCCTCCTCCATCAGCGTCCTTGCATCCTGGGCTGCATCTTCCTCCATCATTGTCCTTGCATCCTGGGCCGCACCTTCCTCCATCAGGGTCCCAGGACCGCAGGCTCCGCGAGTCCTCCGCGTCGCCAGGGGGCGCTGCGCGGAACCGCTCTCCCAGCGGAGCACCGCCTTCCCCCCGGAAACACTTCCGGCCCTCCCCGCCCGCCGGGGCGCGCGTCCCAATGACGCATTTCCTGTCGGCCTAGACACGCACGTGCGTCCCGGCAGGAAGTAACCAACCGAGCGCGGGGAAGGGCTATCCGGCGACATGGCGCACCTGCAGATGAAACTACTGCGCAGAAAGATCGAGAAGCGGAACCTCAAGCTGCGGCAGCGGAACCTCAAGCTGCAGGGTGAGCTGCGCCGGGGTCTCGATGGCGGGAGGCTCGGCGGGGAGGGCGGGCTGGCTCTGCACGGCCGGCCATCGGTCTGTCGTCTGTCTGCGCTCTCCCCCACTCCCGTCCACTCACCTGGAACTGCCTTCCCCTCACCTCCTCCCCCTCTTTCTCGAAGTTTCTCTATTCTTGACCCCCGAGGCTTAAGCGCAGATCCGCCCGTGATGAGGCTGCAGATCCCCGAGATCTTGCTCGTGGTGCCCGACCTGAACCCCCACTTCCCGCCTCCCCTGCGGGGTCCCCTGCTGAGGGTCTGCATCCTCCGGGAGATGGAAAGAAGCCCTAGAGGAGGCAGTGGCTTTGGGGGGGATTGTGAGGCGTCCTGATAAATCGAGTTTCTGTAGAATCAGTATGGCATTCCTAACTACCTCTCCGTGTAACAGTGATGGCATTGCTCACCGTGCAAACAAGGACACTTACAAAGACTTGGTGGGGATATTTGCATATGGTAAATACAAGAAGTACAGTCCTTTTCTATTTATTTGTTTGTTTATTTTAAAAAGAGAGTATGGGGCTGGAGACATGGCTCAGCGGTTAAGGCACTTGCCTCCAGTGCCTAAAGCCCCGGGTTCAATTCCCCAGGTTCCACATAAGCCAGACCCACAAGGTGGTGGCTCTGGTGCGCTCTCTCTCTCTCTCTCTCTCTCTCTCTCTCTCTCTGCTCTCTCTGTATCTCTGCTTGAAAATGAATAAATAAAATATTTTTAAAAAGAGAGAGAGTATGGACACACCAGGGCCTCCTACTGCTGCAAAAGAACTCCAGGCGCTTGTGCCGCTTTGGACAGCATGCCTTCCGTGGGTACTAACAAGCTGTCGGGCTTTTTTATAAGCAAGTGTCCTGAGCAACCACTGAGCCATCTCTCCAGCCCCTTCATTACCCGGATTTTCAACTTTAACCCCAAAGTCTAGGAGAGTTGGGACAGAATATCGTGAAATTATGTAAGAAGTGTTAGTTGTGTGACTATGAAGTAAATGGCATTTGATGCAGCATACGGTTTCTCAAATATTTAACATGAAGATATATATTTCTTGCCATTGTTTGACTGTATCTAGTCAAGTATTTGACCTCCATGAAGGTTTTCTGCCATACTTGTATCTTTAGACAGTTTTGAAATTAAGAAAGTTAAGCTTTCCCTTTTCTGGCATTTTTCCTTAAAGAAAGTTCACCTTTTCTGTAGTCTGAACACGATGAACTTGCAGGTGGTTTTAACAATGGATGTGAAAACTAATTTGATCCTAGACACCATGACATCTCTCATAAACAAGCCACCCCTTCTTTGTCACAGTGTACATTGTTCTTAAAACAGGGGCGTCCGATGTGAACCTGTCACAAGCTCAAAATGGAGATGTGCCTGAGGATACAATAGGAGTTGGAAAAGTTAAAAAGTCCCTGAAGCACTCTGTGAAGGCAGGCCCACCAGAAACACCAGATGGAGACACCTTGGAAAATGCAGTGGAAAGTGTAGATGTTAAAAAATCCCCCCAGAAACCTGCTGTATTAACCAATGGAGAAGCCGCCACAACACCGTCTCCTAATTCAGAACTAAAAAAGAAAAAGAAGAAGAAAAAGAGAAAACTGGATGATGCTGGGCCTGGTGGGTACTTCATTTTCTCTGCAGTTTCCATGATTGTGTGCGAGGGACTCCCCGTGCTCTTCAGCCTGCTGGGGACCAGCCTGGCAGCTGAAAGAAGCACGTTATTGCAGGGGATGTTTTCATTGTTCTCAAAATACTCAGCAATATGCATTGCTTTCACAAAACTCACGTTAGGTAAGGATCTCCTTGGATTTATTTGAATGAGGAAGGGGAGCAGTTACTTGGACTTCTTATGATAAACAGAATACACCGTAGCATAGTCGGTAGCTGCACCCTCTGCCTTATAGTTTCAGATCTTTTAATGGATGCCAATAAACCCAGGCTAGGGGTAGGCTGTCACCAAATAAACCCAGGCTAAGGGTAGGCAGTCACCAAATAAATCCAGGCTAGGGGTTGGCTGTCACCAAATAAACCCAGGCTAGGTAGGGTATGTTGTCATCTTGGGCCTTTTTGTGTCACAGGACTTCACATTAATGATTCTCTTCTTCTTTCCTCATCCTCTCTTCCCTTTCCCCAAAATGAAGCTCACTTGCAAAGTATATAAAATGGCATTTAGAAAAGTTCTAAAAAAAAAAAATAATTTCCAAGTGAGAGAGCATAGGATGGTGCTGAAGGAGAAAGAAGGAAGGTGAATGAATTAATAAACTCACCTGAGAAAATGAGCATTAATTGATATGTGGGCAATTAGAAATTTCAAGATAGGCGAGTTAGCAAACTAGTCAGCCTTCTGCCTTTTTTTTTGTAAATAAAGCTTTATTGGTGCACTGAAATACCTATTTGTTCACTTTGTGTTTTTTTTTTTGCAACAAAGACCTTATGGTCTGCAAAGCCTGACATATTCACTCATAGACCTTTTATAAATAAAGTTTACCAACCCAAGTTACAATGTCCTATTGGTGCATCTTCTTTGGAATAAAGCGTTCATTTAGAAAGTGCTCTGGGAGCTGGGCGTGGTGGTGCACGCCTTTAATCCCAGCACTCGGGAGGCAGAGGTAGGAAGATCGCCGTGAGTTCTAGGCTACCCTGAGACTACATAGTGAATTCCAGGTCAGCCTGGACTAGAGCAAAACTCTACCTCGGAAAAACAAAACAAAAAAAAAGTGTTCTGGGCTTTTCTAAGCATGCATGGATGTCTTCATGTTGTCTGCAGACTGGTACATTTGTAAGTTAAGAGAAATGGCTTAAGTGAAATGAAAGGGAATTCATAAAGAATAAGCTATGAGGTGACTGTCATCCTATTCCAAAGGTATTAATAGCTTCAGGGTTCTTGTTCTGTATATGCCCAAGGAATTGACATGATTTCCGCTCTCAGTTGCTGCATTACAGTGCTGGGGACTTTAGCTGTGGTAAGCATTAAGAGCTATGCTTAGGAAAACAAGTGTGATAGAGACCACCAGCTCATGCTGTCCATAGCTTGTTTTGTTTCTTTTTTAGACAATGCCTCCCTGTGATAGCCCCGGCTGACCTCAAATTCAAAGTCCAACCTCCACCTGTTGAGTGCTGGGGTTACAGGCATGCACTGTCAGTCCTGAGTTCTGTTCTAGGTCCCTTGTGTTCAGGCTAAGCACCACTAATTTCTATAAAAGCCAGCTGACAGTGAACCCATTTGACCCAGTGTAGAATGATCATAAGTCTTAGGTGGGACTAGAAATGACCACTCTGGGGAAATCGAATGCACGTGAGAAGCTAGGAGGCCCTGCCTTTCCTCCCTCACCACTTATAACCCAGGGACAATCTAGTTGTCTCCCAGCTAGGCCCTGATGGCCCGTGCTTAACCTCTGGGAACATGAAGGCCTCTATCTTTCCTATTATCTATAAAGCAAAGTGACTTGTAGAAAGTCAATAGCAAAAGAGGCAAGTTTAGTTCCTATAAAGAGAGTTTAACTTAAAAGTTATATTAATCAAATCATGAAGTGTATGGAACTCATGAGTAGAATCCTTATGTTGATTAGTAGTACTTAAAAACATCATTTTAGATGAGCTGGTATAATCCCTTAAGCTTGTTTGAGGGCTGAAGAGATGTCTCAGCAGTTAAGGTACTTTCTTCCAGTGCCTAAGGACCCAGGTTCAATTCCCCAGTACCCACATAAGTCAGATGCACAAAGTGACACATGCATCTGGGGTTCATTTGCAATGGCTGAAGGCCCTGGTGTGCCCATACTCTGTCTGTCTTTCTGTTTGTATCTCTCTGCTTGCAAATAAATAAAAGATTAAAAAAAGAAGAAGCAGCTTGTTTGAGGCAGGGCTTGGTGGCACTCACCTTTGAACCCCAGCACTCAGGAAGCAGAGGTAGGAGGATCTCTGAGTTTGAAGCCAGCCAGGGACTACATACAGAGTGAGTTCCAGGTCAGCTTGGGCTGGAGTAAGACTCTACCTCAAGAAAGAAAAAAAGCTTGTCTGCCAACTTGTATGTACCCTGAATTTTTAAATATAACAAGTATTTTTTTCATGAAAAAGGTTTAGAACAAATTGATATCAAATAATGTTAAGCTTTGGCAAATATGCTTCTGCATTAGAAATCTTTTGTTGATCCTATTTAATACTTTTAATAAAAATGTTTTTTGTTGTTGTTCTTTTAAAACAAGATACTAAAAAGGCAAAAATCGAAGCTGGCACTGAGGCTCCTGAAGAAACAGAGGAGAGCGTGGAGAAAGCCGACAATGAGGAAGATGACAGTGAGGTGCCCAGCCTGCCCCTAGGACTCACAGGTGACTCCAGGGAGTTTTCCAGGTGTCTCTTCTTAGGAATGTCACATTCCCCTACAGGATTTAGTGCTCAGTTGTGACTTTTAATGACCCGGGGAAGTAATGGTCCACATTTGTCTCATTTTGGTGCTTTCGTTCTGTTTGTCTTCTGCTTTGTGGTTCCTTAGAACTTTTGTTCCATCCTTTCTTTTCCTCCTTCCCTGCTTGGGCATTTTTATGTCATATGAAGATGTTGGCTAGACCTACTCTCCCATTGCAGCATAGGCTTTGGACTTTAAATCCTATAGTCCCCAGCAGGAGGAAGGCTTCAGAGGTGTTGGACAGGTCTCAGTGCTAGCAGCTATAACAGCATTAACTCTAGAAACATTGCTAACATTACTTACTGTCTTCTGCTTAGGGGCTTTTGAAGACACTTCATTTGCTTCCCTGTCTAATCTTGTCAATGAAAACACTCTGAAGGCTATAAAAGAAATGGGCTTCACAAACATGACTGAAATTCAACATAAGAGTATTAGACCGCTTCTGGAAGGCAGGTATGACTCCACGGATGCTTGGACATATCTGTCAGTTTTTAGGACTGGGATTATAAAGAAAATGCAAATGTGTCCTGTTCACTTTTATATTGGGTCTACTGTAAGCCAGTCGCTGATTTGTTTACAGAACTGAGTCTTTCTGGTATGTTCTACCCTAGTGCCTGCAGTGTGTGCCTAGTGCACCCTGAGTATTCAGTAAGTAAGATCGTCCTTCTCTTCCTTCCCTTTTGGTATTTAGGGATCTTCTGGCAGCAGCAAAAACAGGTAGTGGCAAAACACTTGCTTTTCTCATTCCTGTGATTGAACTCATCGTGAAGTTGAAGTTCATGCCAAGGAATGGTGAGGTTTCTGTTGTTTGCTGGGAAGCCTGCTGAGGCTTTGAAGGGCTCATGGTGACAGCTGTGATTTTACTTTCACCTTCTGCCATTTTCTGCCCTTCAGGAACAGGAGTCCTTATTCTCTCACCTACCAGAGAACTGGCCATGCAGACCTTTGGTGTGCTTAAGGAGCTGATGACGCACCATGTTCACACGTACGGGTTGATTATGGGTGGCAGTAACAGGTCTGCTGAAGCTCAGAAGCTTGCTAATGGTATCAACATCGTCGTGGCCACACCAGGCCGGCTCCTGGACCATATGCAGGTAGGACACTGTTACACAGCGCCTCTCTCATCGAGGGATATGCAACATTAATAACTGACGATGTGTCTTCTCCTTTTTGTGGCTAGAACACCCCAGGGTTTATGTATAAAAACCTACAGTGCCTGGTTATTGATGAGGCTGATCGAATCTTGGATGTTGGGTTTGAAGAAGAATTAAAGCAGATTATTAAACTTCTACCAAGTAAGTGAGGAGGCATGTGACTGTGGCTTATAAAAATAGCTAGAGGTAGATGATCGGTGTTCTCATAGGAAAATCTTTGGTTTGTTGGGAGGTAGGATCTTACTCTAGCCCAAGTTAACCTGGAACTCACTCTGTTGCTCCCCAGACTGGCCTCGAATTCACAGTAATCCTCCTTCCTTAGCCTCAGAGTGCTGGGATTAAAGGTGCATGCCAGCACACCCGGCAGGAAAACCTTCAATACCAGGTTACCTTAGCCATATGAAGTAGCTGTGTCGTCCAACCTCAGAAGTCATTTGAAATGCATGCATCAAACTTAATGCTTACTTCATGTAGCGCTTTTGCTATTTCAGGGTTAAACAATAATTTAAACAATTTCATTATAAAGATTCATTTGGAGAGAGAGGCCCTACCTTGAACCTCTCCCCCACCCCCCAGAAAAAGAAAGAAAAGATTCCTTAGACTGTTTGGACTACTCCCTCCTCTGGTATCTTACCTGTTCTTTTATTCTTAATCTATATCTCCTGTGTCTTCTGTGTTATGTATTTAACTCATACAAATCTTGTTTACAGCCTTAGACATGGAAAATTCTTATCTATAATAAGACTAATCCCATTCATCTTGTGATGCTCTTTCAAAATATAATTGACATAATAAACCATATAGTTTGAATCTATGACTTTTGATACTCTGACGTGTACCCCTTGCAAAATGATAGGGAAGTCTTTCACCTCAAAAGTCTATGCCCTTTTTGGGAAATGGCTCAAGTGGTTAAAGCCACTTACTTGCATAACTTATAGGCCCAGATTCAACTCCCAGGACCCATGTAAAGCCAGATGCACAAAGTGACACACATGTCTGGAGTTCACTTGTAACAGCAAGAGGCCCTGACATGCCCATTCTCCCCCCGCCTCTTGTAAATGAAAATATTTTCAACAAAGTAGTTCATGCCTTTTCCATTCTTTCCTCCTTCCTTCTCATTTGTGTGTCTTTTGTTCCCAGTGGCTGAGCCTCACTCGGGCAGGTACTTTCTAATCTGCATGTAAGTGTGAGCATGCAGAGTGCTCATCTCACCGAGCACATCATTCTGAGAGTTGTCCCTGCTAGTAGTACATCCATCTGTCCTTTTTCTTCCTCAGTGGTATTTCCAGTTTTTCCATTCAACTGTGGTAGGTGACTATTGCTTACAGTTTGGGGCCATTAAAAATCGATTTCTGTGAACATTGATCGGAGTTGTTCTAGGAGCATGTATCTCCTTGTGAATGACTATGTAGGTATGAAGAGTGACTGGTGATGTTTTAACTACCAGCTACTTGAGTTTTCTTCTTGAGTTCACTTTAGTAATTTTGTCTTACAGGGAATATGTTCATTTCACCTAAGTTACCAAGTTTGTAAAACTAAAGCTCACAGTAGGAATGGAGAGATGGCTCGGGAGTTAAAAGTGCTAGTTTGCAAAGCCTGCTGGCTCAGGTTCAATTCCTCAGTACCCACATAAAACCAGATACACAATGGCACATCTAGAGTTTGTTTGTGGTGACAAGAGGCCCCAGCATGCCCATTCTCTTTCATTCTCTCTCTCTGTCTCGCTCTCTCTCCCTCCCTCCCTTCCTCTCTGCATATCAACACAAATATTTTAAAAGTAATATTTGCACCTTACCCATTATGACATCTTAAGGATTCACACTGGTGACACATTGTTCTTGGCAGCTCTGCTTAGAACTGTGAGATGCTCTGGAAGAATCAAGCTATTTTTACTTGTGTCTTTCAGCACGGCGGCAGACCATGCTCTTTTCTGCCACACAAACTCGAAAAGTTGAAGATTTGGCAAGGATTTCTCTGAAAAAGGAGCCATTGTATGTGGGTGTTGATGATGATAAAGCTAATGCCACTGTGGATGGTCTTGAGCAGGTACTGTGCTTATAAGTAACTTAAAACTATAAGATCTCACTTGTTGTTTCCTTGTAGTTGTTTAAAAATTATAGAGGAAGAGCCTTTAATTCAAATATAGCACTCAATTAGGGTTGAGTCTCTCACTCTGGTATAACACTGAATATTTCAGCAAGCTCTGCTCTGTTAACTCTGCTTGTTACCTGGGAAGAATTAACACTGCCAATTTTTGTGGGTCCGTGGGATAGTGGGGAAGTTGCAGCATGCATCAACTCCCTATTCATCCACGGAGCTGGGTGAGCAGAGGCTTGGAATAGCTGTGAGCTGACGAGAGATGAGACTCTTGGGAAAACGTGGCAGTGGGCAGTTTTCATTTATTGTATAGATAGCAGTTGTATATATAGAGAAAAGTCAGAGGTAGAAGCATAGGAAGCAAGGAGATTGGTAGGGACAAGATCTGTGGACATCTCATGAGTTTGATTGGTAGGGGCCAGTACCCTTTGGATACCTATTTTGCATAGATAAATTGAGGGGCCTATGTGACTGTATACATGTATATAGACATGTATAGAATGGTGATATCAGCAGAGGAAATGTAACCTTATTGTTTAGGTTTGTTATTGCAGCTGGACTAAGTTTAGGCCTTGAATTGCCTGCTTATCTCAGGGCACAGCTGTGGCCTGCCTAGGGGCTAGAGTGTCCAGGATTCACTAAGATTTATAGGGGTCCTCAGACTTTGCCTCAACTTTCTTATCAGAAGGAGACAGTCCCAGAAGCCTGCCAGACTCAGCAAAACCCTACATCCTCCATGCCCCTTTAGCAGGGTACCACAAATTTTAAATGCAATTAATAGTCACCACTAGGTGCCGGGTGAGTTAGGCGATGGGGAAGAGACTGAGTAAGAAGTTGAAGGTCAAATCTTATCTTTGGATAAGGAAACTCTTTGCAACTGGATGCTGGTTTAGTTTTTGAATGCTACAGGAAGGACCTTATAAATGTGTTTTTTAATGCTTTATGAAGTTAGTTTGTTTTTTCCCTCCCTGCCCCACTACCCTCCCATGACCAGTATTCCTCCTCTGGACTTCATGTCACTTAAGATCTGCTACTTTCCTACCCTTCTCTCCTGAAGCCTGTTTGTTTGTTTATTTGTTTGTTTGTTTTTCTCTCCTCTCAGGAGCTTCTTGATTCTAGGCATCTACCACTCCCCACAATCACAACATATAGATAGATAGACAGTAAGTATAGATTCTAAGCTACGATCTACATATGAGAAGGAACATGTACTTGTCTGAACCTGTATGTCACTTATACTTTTCAGTTCCATCCATTTTCCAGCAAATTAAATAATTTTTTATAGCTGTAGTGTTCCGGTAAATCATGTCCCAAAATGTCATTATCTGTTCCTCAGACGATGGACACCTAGACCATTTCCTTGCTGTTGTGAAGAGCACAGCATGAGCATTGACGGGGCATGGGGTCGTTTGGTATATACCAGGTGTTTCTTGTCAGTGCATTCAGTCATCGCATTGCTTCCCGACACTGAAAGTGCCAACTAGAATAATCTGTCTGTTGTCTCGGACCATTTCTAGGGGTATGTTGTCTGTCCCTCTGAAAAGAGGTTCCTTCTACTCTTTACATTCCTTAAGAAGAACCGAAAGAAGAAGCTGATGGTCTTCTTTTCATCCTGTATGTCTGTGAAATACCACTACGAGTTGCTGAACTACATCGACTTGCCTGTTCTGGCCATTCATGTAAGTGATCAGAATGAGAGACGTGGGCTGGGGGGCTGGGGAGGTGGCTCAGTGCGAGCATTGGAATCAGAGCTTTAAACCAGTCAGATGGGGATTACAGCCACCTGTAATTCCAGCATCAGGGTGCTCTGGGGTCAAGTGAAAGGCCCTGTCTCATAAATAAGGTGGCGAGATGAAGAGTGCACCCTCTGGCCTCCAAAGAGATAAATAAAAGCCTATGGAGTTCTGAGTAGTTCTGTCTACATGGTGATGAGTTCTGTTCTGTGTGCAGACAAGAAAAGGAGGGAGACACCAGGAGTTAGGGAAACAGACATAACCAGTGAGTGTGCTTGAAGGAGAGAACTTCAGTTTGACTTCTCAGAAACAACTCAAAACTGCAGCTTTCATGGGCTGTGTTTTTGCTGTTTTGATTCCTAGGGAAAACAGAAGCAAAACAAGCGCACAACCACATTCTTCCAGTTCTGCAACGCAGACTCGGGGACGTTGTTGTGCACAGATGTGGCGGCGAGAGGACTGGACATTCCTGAAGTGGACTGGATTGTTCAGTATGACCCTCCAGATGACCCCAAGGTAACTGGTATCCTCAAGGTCTCTGTAGAATAGCCCTCCGGGAAGGCTCGCCCTTACTACCCAGCTTCCCTGAGAAACACCTAGTTTCACATCCATAAGGCTTACCCATGCTGACCAGTCACTCTGCTGTTGGACAGCCCTGGTGTTAACTTATCAAGGCTTTGTGCAGCCCAGAGGAGGTATACATAGAGATTTGAGGGGCATTGGTGGCTTTTAATTTAGGAATGCTGTGCCTCCAAAGCAACGGTGCTTGATGACAGTAGCAGTTGCTTCAGGAAGTGGACGAGATTCTGTAGTTTTTGCAGCAGAGTGAGCGTCAGGAGACGTATTTTCTGGGTGGGGAGATGGTAAGAAGGTAGAGTGCTGCACAGTCATAAGGTCCTGAGTTCCCTCCTCGCCCGTGTAAACAACTGGGCATGGCCATGCACGTCTGAGAGGGACGCAGGCAGGAGAATTGCTGTGGGCTCACTGGTCACCAATCTAATAAAAACCAGGAAACTCCAGAGTCAATGAGATACTCTATCTCAAGGAAATAAAGCTGAAGAGTGATAGAGGGGTGCCCCCAACATTTTTCTCTGGCCTCTGTATACATGTACATATGGCAGGTATGTCTGCTTTCACCGGTTCATATACCATGCATACCACATAAAAGAAAAACTTGAAAAGAGAGCTTTTAACAATGGGTATAATATGTTACTGATGAGCATCTGGACCTGGGTTTTAAGCTGCAGTATACCTCATACTCACTGGATCAGTGTTACTGGGAATTGCATGTACACTTCTGCTTGGCCTGCTTATTGGCCTGTTACCCATCCAGTGTGGTGTGTACAGGGGTGTTGTCCCACTGTGAGGTGTGGTGACTGTAAGTGCAGCCATGTCCTGTGTTAGGTATGCTATCTGGGCTGATGGACCTTCTCCCATCCCTCGGCCCGTGTTCAGAACACAGCTGTACTGCTTACAGGCTCATCTGGAAGTCAGTCCTTAACCCAGGTTTTCTTCCTCCTCCCAAGGAATACATTCACCGTGTGGGCAGGACAGCCAGGGGCCTGAACGGAAGAGGGCACGCCTTACTTATTTTGCGTCCTGAGGAGTTGGGATTCCTTCGGTACTTAAAGCAGTCCAAGGTGAAGACCTTTGCTGGGAAAAATCTCAAGACAGGATGAGACTACTTGGTATAGAGATGGGTAGCAGGGCCATGTCTGTAGGTGGCAGGGGGGCCTGGACTCAGCAGTGCTATTAAAACCTGCTTGGGTCAGAGGGGGAGGTTTTAAGTGTGGATAGAAGGAAATGAACCATGGCTCAGCTTCCAACTGTTTCCCTGGTGCTCCTGTGTCCCATGCTCTCTCTGGTTCTCTTCCCTCCTGTTTCCCCCCATCCCTTCCTCCTGTCAGCTGTGCATCTCATGCTGGTCTCTTCCTTCTTCAGACCCTTGTGAAGGAGAGGAGTCTGAGTCCTCCCTCCCTCCTCCTGCCCCTTGTTTATCCACGCTGCTCTTTGTTCTCCCGTCCTGGTAGCACGTGACCATCTCAGGCCTTGCTGTGTGGTGCTACCTCAGCCCTCAGTCTCCTGGCCCTGTTGGAGCTGCTGTTCACCAGTTTTCCTTTTTGGGAAAGTGGTTTCTTAGTCACCTCTCACTTCATTCCCCAACCAACCGCCCTGGCTTTGGCCTCATTCTGTCCTTTCTGAGCAGGCTCCACCAAAACCCAGCTTGCCTTATGGATCCATGGAATGCCTTCTCTTCCGTGACCCTTCCAGCCCAGGCTTGCCAGTGGATTCCCTCCACTCTGGAGCTGCCCTGTAGCCTGTGTATTCTTTCTCTGGAAGCTCTTTCCCTGGCTCTACAGTGCTACTTTCAGCTAGCTGCTGGCTCTTATCTCCTGCCCTCCACACTCCCACTGCACAAGTGTGCTTTGAGGTGTGGCTCCATCATTCCCTGCCTGCTCTACAGGGCTGCAGGTGTGGTCTCTGAGGGCAGGAGCCTGACCTTGCACACCTGCTTTTGTAGCACCTAGCCACAGGTCTTGGGCTTTTCCAGCTAATAGGTAAATAATGATAACAGGTCCTGTGAGAGCTGTGATCATCATGGCCTCTGTTGTCAGACCCATCAGAAGACCTATGCCGGGTGGTTTCGGGTTCCCCCTCCTGACGTTGAGGAAAAGAGGTGACTATCCTAGGTGTGAGGGTGGACACCTACAATCCCAGTACTCAGGATTCAGAGGCAGAAGGATCGTCTCAGTGTCAAAACCAGCCAGGTCTATGTAGCAAGTTTCAGGACAGTCAGGGCTGCACACTGGGATCCTACCCTGTTCAGAGTTTAAAAAAAAAAAAAGTTAATTGTCTTCAATACTTTGAATAATCAGAATCTTAGCAACCCCAGAGCAAGGAGGTCCCTGTTCAGTTCCTTACATTCCTCAGCCTTGAAGAGTCTTTTGCTGATTCATGTACACTCAGCAGAGCCAAGGAGGAACTTGATGTTGTGAAGACTGCAGAGAGATTGTGCTGACAAGGGATCCCCCAGGGCTCCAGCAAGTCCCAGGCCCAGCCACCAGCACACTCCCATTTTCCCTTCGTCTCAGTGCTGACCTTCCTACTTTTGTAATCTCAGTACTTTTGTTTCATAGGTTCCACTGAATGAATTTGACTTTTCCTGGTCAAAAATTTCTGATATTCAGTCTCAGGTAAGCTTTGTTTCCTTATGTTTCTGTGTGAGGAGATGCCTCTCCCAGCACTGCCTGAGGGAAATTTGCTGGGCGAGCCCTGTCCTCAAGTGTGCTCCTTCATAGGAGGGGGCTTTCCTGCTGTGAAGTTACCGAGTTGCTGTGCTGTCTTCCCCTCTCAGTCCATGTCCCCTTGGTGGTGAACTTGATTCTGACAATAACCTGAAGCTTACAGAAAGTGTGTTAAAACAATGTTTTTTGCAGGAAATCTTTACTCTGATATTGGATATGTATTTTTTGTTTTGTTAAAACTCTTCCTTTCTGTTTCAGCTTGAAAAACTAATTGAAAAGAACTACTTTCTTCATAAGTCAGCTCAGGAAGCGTACAAGTCCTACATACGTGCGTATGATTCCCATTCTCTGAAGCAGATCTTTGACGTGAACAATTTGAATTTGCCTCAGGTTGCTCTGTCCTTTGGCTTCAAGGTGCCTCCTTTTGTTGATCTGAGTATCCTTTCATTTGTTATAAGTCGTGCTAGAACTAAGGGTTTGGCGTGGGTCAGTGTGTGCTTTAGCTGCCAGCCAAAAGCTCAGCTATTCATTCTGTCAGTGTCAGCCTGTGGAAGCATGGGGATCATGGTCAACAAGGGCTCACTGAGGTGTCTTGTCTGTCTGTCTACCATGCTTTCAGAAGCAGAACCAGCCAAAACGAGAACTATGCTTTAATGCTGTGGCAGTGCTCCTGGGCATTAGGGGAGCAGATTGTAGGGCAACACCTCCATCCTACACTTGGAATACGTTCCTACCAGAACAAGTGGATGTTCGGCAAGAACAGCTCGTTGCTTGCAAATGTGACAGTCCTGTGCTGTGACAGGATACTGTGTAACGTTGCGCTGTTGATCTCCCGATTCTTACTTCTGCTTGCCTTGACTCAACATAGCTACTCCATTTGACTCAAAGGGCCGTCCTGCTCATGGTGGTGTACAAGCATGGGGTCACTCTGCCTGTCCCCGCTTCTCCAGACTCCAAGGAGGGGTAGTAGACAGGCATGTTGGCTTTTCATTATCTACGTTGCTTGATTTCCTTAACGTTCACCTGTAGATGTGAGTAGCAATGAAGGCAAGCAGAGGAAGAGAGGAGGCGGCGGTGGATTCGGCTACCAGAAAACTAAGAAAGTGGAGAAATCCAAAATCTTCAAACACATTAGCAAGAAGTCATCAGACAGGAGGCAGTTCACTCACTGAAGACTTGGCTTCCTCTACCTTGACTAACTTTGCCCTAATATTTTTTTATCCTCTCTTTACAAAGGAATTTTCGTATGCTTTAGAATCTTTTTTCAATCTTGGCTGTAATAATACAGCATTGTAATTGCTCCCCACAGAACAAATCACCTAAGTGTTTTGACTCTTGTTGCACCTTTCCTTTCTGGATCAGGTCAGATGAAACAGCAATCCATGGCTGTGCTAACTTGCTATAGAAAGTAATGTGTACTGGACAGGTGGGGGTGGATAAGATAGTCATGGGTTATGTTTTGAATTGGTTACTTGGACCTGTAAGAGTACTGCAAGTTGGAAAGAGCAAAGTCTTGGGAAGCACTTGACGAGCCTTTGTCAGTGATTGTTCCCAAAGAACCAGAACTCAGGATTATTTGTTACTGTTCAAATGAACTGCTCCTTTCTGTCTACTACCCCTCCTTGGACCCCGAAGAAGCAGGGACAGGCAGCACAACACGGCAAGGAGCGACAGGAGTGAGACCATCAACCAGCCTCACGTCAGTGCAGTTAGTATTCTGTTCTCTGTTGGGTTAACTCAGCAAAGGCCGCTTTGAAAAGAGTTAACAGCACTGATACTCAGCACCGTTGCCAGATGCCGTGGATTTGGAGAACTTCTCCAGCTCTGCAGAGTGCAGGATGCTCAGAACCAGTCCTAGGAGGTGCTTGGCAGGCACTGGTTTCCTGGGAGAAAAATGACCTCCCAAATCCATGAACCAATAAACAGAGGTCAGATATAACAGTCAAATGGCTTGGAGCACGTGATTTCTACTGTGTTCTGTGTGGTATTTATAAAATAGTTAAGGTTTGTAGCAATTCACGACCAAAGATGCTAGCTAGCCACGTTTTGCTGTAGGCTAGTTAATATTTATGAAATGTGACAGCTCACTTGACAGAAGTGATGTTGATGTCTGGGTGTGTGACATCAGGTTGTTTCAAAGCATCAATGTTTTGTTTTAGTTTTTCCCCATGTCACTAAATCCCTCTCCCTCTCCCCCCCCCTTTTTTTTTTCTTTTTGAGTGCTGTGGTGATCTCCTTCCTAGCTACCTGCTTGTCTAAATGTGCTCCTCACAAGTTCAGCACGTCTGCTACCCATTTGTCTTGTCTTTGTAAATCCAGCCTAAGCTTAAACAGAAGGCAGATAAGTTAGTCCTGCAGTGGTAACTTGGCTTAAGCCATTTCTTTATACACTAAGGAACAGTACTCAAAGTTGTCCTCTGGCCTACATACACACACGAAGGAAGGCAGCCTGGGTAGGAGCCTAGCAAAGCATTATGTGCAAAGAGAAACTGGGTCCTCTGGTCTCGTGATGATTAATCATTACCTAAGTCTTTTTAGTCTTAGACATTTAGTATAGATGAAGCTGGACTGGGAATTTCCAGAAAGGCTCTAACTCACTCGTTTCTAAATCACGTGAGGGGTAACTTCCAGAACCACCACTCCTGGATCAAGTTCCAGCTCTTCCACTCACCAGCTTATCAGGGGCTCATTTCATTATTGATGTCTACTGTCTATGATGGCGTGGGTAATACATCAGATGTTTAAGGTAGTGCCTGCTTTGGTGCTCTATACACAGAAGCTTTCATTCAAGTATCCTTCCTACATGAGAGGCTGAGGAGATGGCTCAACAGTTAAAGGTGTGTGCTTGCAAAGCCTGCTGGCGCAGGTTCAATTCCCCAGTACCGATATAAAGTCATATGCACAGAGTGGTGTGAGTCTGCAATTCATGTGAGCAGCAAGAGGCCCTGGTGCACCCGTCTTTCAAACCCTCCCTCCCTCTCTTTCCTTTCTCTCTAATAGATAAACATCCTACATGAAAATCTTGATGTCAGGCATCAGCCAGACAGGATTCATCCAGCAAGTGAAGCCTCTTGAAGTACAGGTGGGATTTAGGACCATTGGGGTCACCTAGACTTCTGAAGAGCAGACTCGGGCTTTGGAAAATGGTCCAGTTCTGCAGCACTCTCCTAAGGTGGCTGTCCAGGGGATTAGTGCCATTTTCGAAGTTTCTCTGATTCATGCTGCTAGGCAGAGAAAACAATATGCCTTTAGATAATTCATTATAAATTAAAAGCCAGTTGGGTACCAGAAAGAGGTATATAGAGAATTCAAACAGATACAAGTCCCTCCACATACACCCAGTGCTGGGGATGGAAGGTGATAAGCGATGCTCCACCTCTGAGCTACACCCCAGCCCCTGGGTCTTGAGAATGAAGCTGGTTGCAGTCCAGAAGCAAGTTATCTTCCAAATGAAGTGAAAATGTAGACTTAGCTGTTTCTGGGCCCGAAAACACTAAATCCTTGGCTCTCCGGGCACTAAGATTTCCTTGCTCTGTCTCAGAAGATTATGGGTCAGGATCTGGGTGATGTCACATACAGTTCAATTTGTAGACAACTAGTCTAGAATCCGTATGTGAAGCCCCTAACTCAACCTTTTCTGCTCTGATCTCTGTGTCTTTCTGTATATTTCTGGTTGGCCCCAAACTTGCAGCAGTCTTCCCTCTGCCTCCTGGGGAGGGATTAAATGTGTGTGCCACCATGCCTGACACTGTTCTGACAAGTGGAGAGGGCCAGCACAGGAAGTGGTGTTAGTGTGTGCAGTCATCCACAGAAAAGCATGGCCCTCAGGAGAGACAAGCTCCCGCTTGCCAGAGGGAGGCAGCTGTGTTTTTCTCTGAATGGCTTGTGTGGGAAGAAGTGTGACGCAGGCAGCCTGGCACCACCTTCTGAGCTTGAGTTACTATTGGTTGGTATACTTGGGAGATGAACTGATTTGCTTTGTCTTACGTGCTTTGGGAGGAAGTCATTCTCCCCTCTGGAACTCAACATCTACACCTATAATTTTGTGGGGTAGGGCAGTGGGCTTTTGTTTTGGAGTTGGTTTGTAAAGTGCAGACTTCCTCCTTGGAAACTGCCATTCAAGTCCTTGGCAGTTCATTAAGACCACCTCCTGTGCTGATTAACTTGTCATCCTGACAGGATTTAGAATCACCTGGAAGACACTTCTGGGTGTGTCTAAGATGTTTCCAGAAAAGTTTGACTAAAGGAGAAAGACCTACCCTGAATGTGGGCCCCACTATTCCATAAAAAGGAGGCAGCTGAGCACCAGCATTCAACTGTCTGCTTCCTGACCAGAGGTCTATGTGACCAGCTATCTCCCACTCCCGCCGCCATACCTTCCCCACCATGGTGGAATGTATCCCCTGAAACAGCCAGGCTAAACCCTTCCTGAGGGTGCTTTTGTCACAATGATGAGCAAGTAACTAATGCGCCTCCTGTCAGAAGAGCAGATCTGCTGTGACAGGGCCGAAGCAGACTCAGACCGAGTTGGGAAAGTAGCAGAAGCAAGGGCAGCACCTTGTCTGGCTTCCAGAGGCTGCTGCACTTGGGACAGACATGGCTCCACTTTGCTTTCCAGTAGCTGGACTAGGACAATGTGGCATCAGGCAGTGCCGCCATCCCCTTTCCTGACTAGTTTCCAAGCAACCAGGCATGGTAACACACACCCATAATCCCAGCACTTAAGAGGTAGGTAGAAACTGGAGGGTCAGTAGTTCAAGGTCATTCTCTGCTTCATAATTTTTGAGTATAAATCACTCTGGCTTTTTCCTCATAACTAAGAGCCCAAAGACCCAACTTGTAAGATTCATTTTATGGCTGCTGCTTCTGTGAAATGTCTGGGCTTCTTGCTGCCTCCTGCTCTCAGGCCACAGCCTCTAACTCCTCGCTCAGAAGTTGCCTTCAAGCCAAGCCAGATCCTGGAGCATGCAAGGCCTGGATATGCTTACCGACAGCAGTGCTGGAGCCTGAGGCTTTGAGCAAGTGACTTACCATCCCTGGCCCGTATCTTCATCCGTAGAAAAGAAGAAAGGTGATGTCTACAAGATCACCTGCACAGTCAGACCATCCACACTTAGAAATGAGCACTTGATTCTACTAAGAGCAGTAGAAAAAGGGAAGGAGAAGCAGGGCATGGTGGCACATGCCTTTAATCACTGTGAGTTTGAGGCCACCCTGAGTCTTTATAGTGAATTTCAGGTCTGCCTGGGCTAGAGCAAGACCTTACCTTGAAAAACTGAAGGAAAAACAAAAAGAAAAAGGAGGGCAGGAAACAGAACTCACACCCTCTTCCCACAGTCGAGGTCCACACACTGCTTTGTGGAGAAACCTCGCCTTTCTGTGTTTCCTGGTGTCCCCAGCAGAGGGCCTCTGATGTGCCAGGACCCAGGAGAGCAATGGCTTTGAAGGGCCTGCTGTGCTGGCACAGGCGCCTACCTTCTGGAGCAGTGGGTTTTGTTGTCTTGCTCTGGGGCAGTGGTGTGGAGAGGTTATTTGCTCCATCACAGAGGAAAGAATGGACAGAGCAGAAAAGCAGGGCTATAAGTTGCTCGGCATGCACTTGGGAACCCACGAGAAATGAGTCTGATAACTAGGTTGGCACTCTGCTTTAACTCCTTCAAGCTTCCCAGCAACCCTGGTATCACGCAAGAAAAAAGCAAGTCAGAAGAGGCCGTGGCAGCTACTAAGGAAACTGTGGCCTGGGATCTGGCAGTTCTGCTCTTCGCGAAAGCCAGAACATTCTGCCAATGTGATGGACTTCAAGGTTAGCCCAAGTTTTCACACAGAACGGCTGCTCATGTCCTAAGGTGCAGGTGGAAGAAACTTCCAAATGCAATCAACGCTGGCAGTGGGGGTGAGGGGAGAGAGAGAGCTTGGACTTGAGTTCTGCTGCTGCGTAACAGCTGGTGATGATCAGCCAACCATAGGAGCCCAGCCCTTGACTTCATCCTCACAGCATGTATTTTAACATTCATAAAGCCCTGGGTTCAGTTCCCAGCACGGAATATAAAGAATGTGCTAGCATAAACCTGTAACCCCATCACTCAAACAGAAGCAGGAAAATCAGAAATCCGAGGTCATACCAAGTGTGAAGCCAGCCTGAGCTACATGAGACCCTGTCTCCAAAATAAAAATAAAAAAGCACACTAGCTACAAACAACCACAGCACAATGCACACTTGAGGGAGGCGGTGAGACAGCAAGCAGGAAGCGTGGTGTCTGGATGAGACCCTGGAAGGATGTAAAGACATGGCACAGTGGCTCGGAGCATAGAGAGGGAAGGGACCATAAGCCCCACCCTGGGGGTGGTAGGAGCTGGAGCTGGCCAGAAAATGGGCTTTCTCCCAGAGCTTCCATAAGAAACCCAGTTCCGTGATGACCCAGCTTGGATCCTGGATACTCTGGTCCGTCTATACTCTTCTGTGCTGCACAGCTTGTAGAAATTTGTCATAGCAGCAATAGTACCACTCACCACCATGCTGAGGAAACCAGGCTTTCTGTGAGTACCCTAGAGCTGTAGAATTCAAAGTTCTCACCACTCAGGGCTCAGTGAGAGCTGTAACACTAGGGGGTGCCACCTCTACTCCGTCAAATCCAAGTGACACAGGACCAGGATTTGAAAGTCTTCTGGCCTACACATGTTTTCTATCCAGTAGAGAAGAGATTGGAAACACAAACAGAATTTTTTGAAAAATTGTTTATTTGTGTGGGGGGGAGGAGTATGGGTGTCATGGCACCCATGCACAACTTTGAGGTGTCTGTGCTCCACCTTTGAAACGGTCTCCTGCTGCAGACAAGCTGCCAGGCTGCAAATCAGTGTCACACTAGCTGGTACATGAGCCTGTGATTCTTCTGGCTCCACCTCCCATTGCCATAAGCACATGGAGATCACAGATGAACTTTGCATCTTGCTTTATGTGGTGCTGGAATTGAAGGCAAGCTTTGCAAGCAAGCACCTTTAAGCACTGAGCCATCTCCCCAGTCCCACAAAGAGAATTTTTTAGATTTAGAAACAACCCCTCATTTCATGTTCAAGAACACAAGGAAGACCCACATTTTGTTGTCCACTGTGATAAACTTTCATCAACCCTTATTGGTTTCGTTAGTGGAAAGAATGACTAATGTTGGCTGAGGAAGTTTGTGTGATATGTGTGTGTGTGCACGCTTGGGCATGCATACATGGATTTCCATGCATGTGGAAGCTATGAGTAGATGTCAAGTGTCTTCCTTACTGTCCACCTTATTCATTGAGACCAGGACTGTCACCTGAGACAAGAGGTTCCCTGGAGGGCACCTTGCTCCACCCCCTGAGCTCTGGGATTACAGGCAAATCACAATGCCTACCCAACATTAACATGGGTGCTGGACATCCAAACTCATGTCCTAGTGCATATATGTCAACTTCTTACTGGGGGTAGTGGCACACACCTTTAATCCCAGCACTCAGGAGGCAGAGGTAGGAGGATCACCGTGAGTTCAAGGCCACCCTGAGACTACATAGTGAATTCCAGGTCAGCCTGGGCTAGAGCGAGACCCTACCTTGAAAAAACAAAACAAAAAAAATCTTTACCCACTGAGCCATAGCTCCAGCCCCCAAGGAAGATTTTAAAGAGAATTCTCTGTCTGGGAATGATGAGTCCTGGCGTGATGAGGGGTGAGCTGTGGACAATTCCATCACGTGTATCATTTCACCCTTGATAACACCAGAAGTTTCACATCCTTCCTGTAGAATATAAATGTTTCTCAAGAAGACAAGGACTAGTACCTCTTCAGACCGGATGAGTTCCAGTGTCAAATTCCTAGGAAACAGAGACATCTTCGATGGACCGTGCAGACATAACACAAGAAATTCAAAACAGGAGGACAAAGTCAGGAAATCCTCCAGGACAAGATCATCTGGAAGGTCCAAAAAGCAATTTGGAAGTAAAGCTTCTTAACACAAACTGTGAGCCGCATAAGCCCAATAAAGTCTTTTGTTTCTTTTCTTCATTCTTGCTTGCATGATATAAACTGCTCTATATTCAAGAAGATTCGCAAAGAAAAACAGGAGAAAATAAATAATAGAGATAATTTATAAAATTATAGCAAAGCCAGGAAATATATAGATATTCAATTGCTTCTGCAGTTAAGAATTAAATGAGACACAGAGAAGATGGTTCAGTGGGTAAAGCACTTGCCCAAACAATCTACCTCCTTAGCCTGGCTTCAAGTCTCCAGGACTCATGTAAAGCCAGATGCACAAAGTGTAAAGTGATACATACAACTTTATTTCGTTTGCAGGGGCAAGAGGCCCTGGTTTACCCATGCTCTCTCTGTCTCACAAAAATAAATAAATAAATAGAAATATTATTTTAAAAAATTAGAGTGGAGTTGGAAAGATTGCTCAGTGGTTAAAGTCACTAGCTACCAAAGCCTGCAGTCCCAGGCTAAGGCTGGATTCCCCAGTGTCTATGTAAAGAAGCCAGATGCACCAGGTGGTGCATGCACCTGAAGTTTGTTTGCAGCGGCAGGCCCTGGTGTACTTATGTTCATATTCTCTCTCTCTCTCTCTCTCTCTCTCTCTCTCTCTCTCTCTCTCTCTCTCTCTCTCTCTCTCTCTCTCTCTCTCTCTGCAAATAAAAAATATTTTTTAAACAAGAATGACCTGGGTTTGGAGGAGGAGAAATTGGAAATGTATTGCCTAAAGGTTACAGAGTTAGTTTCTGGGGGGAGGGGGTGAAAATATTTACACTCACTGGTAATGACAGGAAATTGTACAATGACTTAATGTCGAAGGGCTGGGGAGATTGCTCAGTGGGTAGCATTAGCCACACAAGTTTGAATAGCTGTTTGGATCCCTACATCCTTCATAAAGCCAGATGTGGTCGTACAAGCATGTGTACTCCCAGCACATCTGGGGTGAAGAGGGAAGCAGAAGAAGCTGTAGAGCCAGCTAGCCTAAACTAATGAGACCCTTCCTCAACAAGCTGGAAGGTGAGAGGTGGTGCTCAAGGCTGTTCTCTGACTCACACATGCATGCCTGAATGTACACAACACGTTTAAAATGGTAAGGTTTGTTGGATGTATCTTGCCATTACAAAACTAAACAGAGATAAAATATTATTCGAGCCATTTAAGTCATTCTTATCATTTAAAAAAATGAGCATGCTGACCATCTCACAGCTTCTGGGTCTTGTCTCATGGGAAAAAGGCTTAGCATTTTGGTAGTATAGAGAGAGCATTTTTCCTAGCATGAGTGAGGCCAAGGCTGGGTCTCCAGCAACCTGCTTCCCCCTCAAACAAATCAAATGACAACAACCAAAAGCAGCCTCAAAAGAATCCCTCAGCCTGAGGACAGCCTAGCAGGGTCTCCTGTTCACACCAGCCTTTGGTCACAAGGCTGAAGACCACGAATGGGTCATTGCAAACTGCACGTATCATGGTCTGTTTATGAAGCATCCCCTAAAAAACCTGTGTATGGAAAGGCTGGTCGCCTGGTGCTGGTGCTGTTTGGGAGTCTGGAAACTAAGAAGTGGATGAAACTGGAGGAAGTAGATCACTGGGTAAGGTTCTTGAGGGTCTCTTGTCTCTGACTTGTTCCTGCCCTATGCTTTCTGCTTCTTGGTAACCCTAATGTGATCAACTCTTCTTCACCACACATTCCCAAGACCATGACATTCTCTCCAAGTGTCTGGGTGTCAAGTGACTAGGGGCCGAACCAACTGGAATCTTTCCTCCCATATGTCCTTCATCTCAGAGAGTTTGCCACACTGTGGAGGAAAGTAATACAATTTGCCTTGCTGAAGAAGAAATTCATAACACTGGAGTGTGGCTTCTTGATAAAGATCACTTTGTTCCCCCAAAATATGGAAGTGGGATTTTGGAGGCAACATAACTTTTTTGGTGGGAAGGGGTTGGTTTGAGGCAGGATCTCACCTTAGCGCAAGCTGACCTGGAATTCACTATAGAGTTGTAGTCTCAGGCTGGCCTCAAACTCACGGCGATCCTCCTACATCAGCCTCCTGAGTGCTGGGATTAAAGATGTTTGTCACCATGCCAGGTATTTTGTAGGCACTCAGAATCGAATCCTTCCATCCACACTCCAATTTCCTTGGTTCCAAATCATCAGAATTGAAACCCGGCAGTTCTAATGAACCCCTCACAACATTTCTTCTTCTTCCCCATGGTGCCACCTGAGTCCAGACTCCTTCCTGTCACATTGTACCAGGAGTACAATTGTCCCCTGGTAGCTTTGAGCTTCAGATGTCTTCCAAAGGGTGCCAGGAACCATCCAGATGTAATGGGACCTTTAGGAGCTGGAGCTGAGCAGAAGTTCTTTAGGTTATTGGGGCTGTGCCAATGAAGAGGATTGTAGACCCTGGTCCCTTCACTTTCTTGTTTTTACTCCTCTGCCATGGGGTAAAGCTAGTTTTGCCTTGTCACATGCCCGTCCCCTGCTGCCAGTGTCACCATGGGTACAAAAGCAACAGAGCCAATCAGTTATAGACTAGAACCTCCACAACTGTGAGCCCAAACCAACCTTTTCTCTTTATAATTTGGTTATGCTGGACATTTCTTTACAGGCAAGCACCTTAACTGGTGAGCCACATCTCTCAAGCCCCAATGCTGTACATTTCTTGCATTAGCAAAAGGTTGGTTAGCACAGGTTTCCTGCCTCCAAACCACTCCTCACATTTGAGGCTATCATAAGAGCTGCTGGTAAAATTAGACCGCCAGAGTGTTGTGGTCAGCGTTCTCATTTCTGGCAGAAAGAACCCAACCAAAAGCAGCTTGTGGAGGAAAGGGTTTATTTTGGCTTACAGACTCAAGGGAAAACTCCATAATGGCATGAGCAGAGGGGTGGACATCATGTTCACCGTGGAGGTGGTAAACAGAAGCAGGAAGGTGTGCCAAACACTGGCAAGGGGAAGCTGGCTTTTTGTTTTGTTTTTGTTTTTTGAAGTAGGGTTTTGCACTAGCCTAGGCTGTCCTGGAATTCACTATGTAGTCTCAGGGTGGCCTTGAACTCACAGGCACTCCTACCTCTGACTCCTGTGCTGGAAATAAAGGTGTGTGCCACCACACCCAGGCTACCATTCTACCTTGCAACAAAAAATAAGAGAGATTTTTGTTAAGTAAAATGAGGAGTGGTTTTCCAACTGTTGGTATCAAGTTCTATGACATTTCTGTCTATAAGTCCCAACAGTTATTTAGTGTCATCATACCTAAATAAGAGTCATCATGGCCCTTTCCTGCTCAAGATGTTTAATTGTTCCACACCACTTTCCAAATCAACCTAACTGCAATCTAGACTACCCAATATTTATGTCTAGCTCACTTGGTATTTGTTAAATTCACTGTTTCTTGAACCAAGGGTTTTCATTTTCTTTTTTTTAAATTTTTTTTATTTTTTAAAGACTTTTTAAATGTTTTATTTATTCATTTTCAAGCAGAGAGATACAGAGAAAGAAAGAGAGAGATAGATAGATAGAGAGAGAGAGAGAGAGAGAGAGAGAGAGAGCGAGAGCACACCAGGGCCACCAGAGGTAGAGGTTTTGGATCTGAGGAAGAAAACAAGGGGTCCCCACTTAGAACTTTCCGAGGGGAGGGATATGTCTGTCACAGACTGTGAAAGAAATCACAGAGGCAATAGAGGAGAGAGTAGGGGTGTAATGGTTAATTTTGTTGTCAACTTGACCTTTTGAGTAATCTTGGGTGGGTCTCTGAGGATGTTCACAGGAAGGCAGCCTCTCAGTAGGGGGCAGGATGTAAGGAAGCTCAGGAGAGCTAGAAGTAAACATCCTTTCCTGTGTGGGCAGTGCAGGAAGGATATTCCAGAGACTCAGGAAGCTATTAAGTCTGGGATAGAATTGCAAGACCCCACCCTAGCTAGAGCTATATAAAGGTGAAAGAATTCTCTCCTTGCCCTCATGCCTGTTTGCTAGTGTGTGTGTGGTATAGGTGGTGGGTTTTTCTCTCTGCTTGGACCTGTGACTAGGGAGCAGCCTCTTTTGCATTCTGGAACTTCCGCTGTATCTATAGCTACAAATAAATCCTTTCCTCCCATAAACTGTGCCTGGTTTGGAGATTCATCCCAGCGGCGTGTGATGACTGTGTCAAAGGGCTAGAGCAGGCCTTTGGTACTTAAGGGTCTCTAAGGGAAGGGCTGTTTCCCTGCCCTGCTTCCCTGCTCCTGCTTGCAGAAGGATGGGAGTTTGCAGGAATCAGGCAGGTACTAGGAAAGACAGTACATTTCTAACTCAAGGTTGTCTTAGCCCAGGCAGCATCAGACCTCTTAAAGTGACCACACTTTGTTCTAACAGCTCTCGCTCCATTGGTGTTTTTCTGTGAACGTGATGCTTTAAGGGAATTATGACACTTCATTCATGAGCTTCCATCTTTTATTTCTGTCCACCTGTTCATGTGCGTTTCTTTTGTCCTTCAGATTGTATCTTCTGCATCCATCTCATCTTGGTGGCTGCAAGTCAGGCTCCCAAGAACACAGAGGCTGAGATGTGGATTAGTGCTCAGGAAATTTCCTTGGGGTAGTTCTGTTAAGCATTAGGTTAGCTCTGGGAGGGGCTAACCAAGAGGTCTCAAAACAGGACATAAGGAATAATAGATAATAGTAGTTACTCCAACTACGTGATCCGAGAGCCCCAGAAATAGGATGGAAATGTCATTGCAGGAATGACCTCAGAAGCAGAGGTATAGGTTTACTGGGCTGTGATTGATTTAAAAGTTTTAATAAACTGTAGACAGAAACACAGAAGGCAAATTCTCAGAGAGTAAAGAAGTGAGGGAAAGGGAAGAAAGGAGAGAAAGAGAGAGGGGAGAAAGCCAGAAAGAGAGGGAGAAAGAAATATGTGCCCCTGAGAAACGATGGGGTCGGGGTCCTTTTATAGCAGTTAAGAGAGGTTATCTGGCCTGGTCTCCTGGGTTATTTGAATGGGGTTTTATTTAAATAAAATTCAAGAGGGCAGCTCCAATTATAGCCGTTAGTTAGGCTGTAATTGTTTGAGTAGGGCATCACAGTTCATTGTGTCAGGTTCCAGGCTATTAGACTCTGCCTGCTAGAGCGTGGGGAATTTGCTTTTTATTTTTGCCCTTTTTGTCTTTACTGTGAAGCTAGTTGATGGTGGTTTACAAAACAGATAATGGTGATAATCAGCTCTAACTGGAACAGCTCAGTGCCTCCCCAACAGGATGGAGTCAACAATAATTGGGTGCTAGAGTGATAGTTCAGCCACTAAATGAGCTTCATTGCAAGCATGGGGCCTGAGGGGGCTTGATTCTGCCAGAGTTCATATCTCCAGATCCCACATAAACAGCTGGACATGGTCATGCGTACCTGTAACCCCAGACCCTCAAGCTCTGGAATCAGTAGACTCTGGCTCAAAACAAAGACCCACGGTAGGGCACCTGATGTTCCATTCCATCCACCATTAGACCAACACCCCTCCCCCATAGGCAAGCATATGGGACTACACACCATACCGTACACACATGCACATAAACAAAACACAAAACAACAATGATAAGTGATGGTCATCTCTGATTGCATCAGCTCAAACTGGCTTCAGAGACTTCTTCACTAGGGGAGCTGGCACACAGTGTTGTTATTCTTGTTTTAATAGTTTATATCTTAGCAAGCAGAGAGGAGAGGGGAGAGAGAGATGAATGGGCAACCAGGGCCTCTAGCCACTGCAAACAGACTCCAGATGCATGTGCCACTTTGTGCATCTGGCTTTATGTGAGTACTGGAGAATCAAACCCAGGCCTTCAGGCTTTGGAAGCAAATGTCTTTAACTGCTGAGCCACCACTCCAGCCCACCACAACAACTTTTCAACTTTAGGGTTACTAAAATCCCTTATGCATCTACTTAGACTGAATTCTGAGTGATATTAATTTCTGAGAAAATCAAGAAGCTTGCCTGGAAGTACCCTCCCTGGAGGAGGAGCAGCGGAGGAGGCCCTGGGAAGATCCCAGGCAGAAAGAACGCTCAGCCCCAGGCCTCCAGGATCAGGGCCCTTGTGGCCCTGCTCACTGCTCTTTGTTTTATTTTTTCTAGCGTGTACTCTTGCATCCAAACCTGCCCAAATTAAGCTCTCAACTGCTTGCTCTACCTCAATGTACTGCCTTGATTCTTCTCTTCCAGGAGCACAAAACTGAGACCAGAGGAAAAAGACCTCCCCAGAGCATTTCTTGGGTGGAAATGAATATATGGAGTGAAGGAAGGTTTGGGCCAAGGGAGGAGCCAAGCCCTGACATGGTTTCAACAAAAGTCAGAGCTCCCTTCCTAGGGCATCTATCATGGTTTGATCCAGATGTCCCCCACAAACAAATGAATGTGTTCTGATTAATTGATCCTCAGCTGATGGCAATTTGGGTTTTACAACCTCGATGGAGCTGTGTTGTTGGGGGTGGGCTTATGAGGTTATAAGCCAGCTTTCCCTTGCCAGTGTTTGGCACACCTTCCTGCCGCTGTTTCCAGTGCTGTGGCAGAGGTGATGTCCAGCCCTCTGCTCATGCCATCAATTTCCCTGCCAGGACGGAGTCTCCCCTCGAGTCCATAAGCCTAATAAGCCCATTTCTCCACAAGCTGCTTTCCTTGGGTTCTTTCTGCGCAGCTACTAGAAAGCTGACTGCAACAGCATCTGAAGCAAGGATGACCCTCCACATTCAAGCTCAAGTTGGAGTGAGGGGACCAGGTCTTCATATCCTGTGGAGATGACAGCTAGGGGCTTCCAGAAGGCACTGTGAACTTGGGTGAGGTGATTCCAGAAGGGACCAGGGGCTAAGGCTGTTCAATCATTCAACGGGATTTTGATGTGACCTCTGATAGCCTAAAAAGGGAGCAGGATAGAAAAGAGAAAGAATGAGAAGGAAAGGAAAGAAGGAAGCGTGCACCACTTCTCTTGTTGGGTTTCAATGGGTACAAAGTGAGAAGATGTCTTCACTCTCTTAAGAGGGAGGCAAGCGCAGAGGAGGGGGGGTGTGTGCAGAGCATCTGAGCATCTTGACCTCAGGGCCCTCCACTGGATGCTGACTGCCAGCTGAGCCTCTGGGGTACCAGAGCTCTCCTTTCTGCATTCAAGTTGGCAACTAGAGCCTCGGACCTCGTCACTGCTGGGTTAGTACATGAGATGTAGGCTCAACAGTCTTAGCCAGCAGTGGGTCCTGAGAGCTTCATAACCAGCCAGTCAGGCAGGATGTGCCCACTGGTATAATCGTGTCATGGCTGTTATAATGGAAATCAATTGTTTTCTGATTGGATTCCAGGTCCACTCTGTGGAAGGGAATTCATGTTTGACACTGAAAACTTAGGCTTCTACTGTTATTTGGTTAAATAGATATATTTGACCATCAAATTGCCCTCCAACCAAGAACCCTAACTCCAAGGGGAAGCCCCCATTAACCATGGGCCGACAGAGAGGCTAATCCATTAAAACCTTGATAAATTAACAACGTTTGTCCCAATTAACCTTTACCAATCTCGCTCTCTGTTGGAGATTCTGTATGTATTTTTCATAAGGCAGCTAGAACCGTGGACAACCCAATTCCACCAACGGGACGGGAGGTGATGGCTGACACCCAGGCAGGAGATGAAGCACCCCTAACTCATCACCTAGGGCCCAGGTGAAACCATAGAGGACGTAGCGAGATGAGCAAGAGTGCTGCTTCCACAGTAAGTCAGACAATCTATGAAAGGGTGATGGAGACAGACACTGAGGATCCTCAAACTAGTCCAAAGCAGAAACCCAAAGACTCTTAAGAGCTCAAAACAGACTTAATACTCACCCACCATGACTCAGGGAATTTTGCTGAAGAGGGGGTGGAAAGATTGTAAGAGCCATGGTGGGGAAAATATCCGGAAGCATTGCCCCCCTCATAAAAATGTCTACTGCTTGCACATTTCATAACCCTCCATCCCGTGGACTGTGCCAGCAATCCCACTAAGGAGGGCCCTCAGTGGATTGTGGGCAGGGAGGAAGGAAATTGAGAGAAATGTCACCTCCTTATAAAGTGACTCTGGGCAGCAAAAGTGAGGCAGCCTATATTCAAACTTGGAAGTTGAGCACAGCCCAGGTAAAAGTGATGGTGCATAGAAAGCATCCTGACCTCATGGCACACGAGCAAAGAAAGTAACTTTTATCGTCCATGAGCGTGGGTCTGAGCTCCCTCTCCCCCGCTGGCTGGGGACCTGGGGAGGTGCTATCTCCCTGGTGTTCAGGTGTAACCCCTTCTCTGGACTTCTTTGCTTTGTGTAGCTGACCTGGGTTCTGATTCTGGCTTCTGAAGAAATTGGGCTTTTACCAGTGAGACAGAAACCAACGATCTTCGACACAAAGATCCCTAAACTCACAATCTTAAAGCAGCCTTAATTCTCATCCACCACAACTCAGGGAACTATGCTGAAGAAGGGGCGGAAAGATTGTGAGAGCCGTGGTGGGGGAGATTATCCAGAAGCATGGCCAGGAGAACCTGGCTGAATACTAGGCTATCCATGGTCCCCTGTCACAAGGACTGATCCAGACAACCCAGGGAGGAGGTTATCCAGCGGATTGGGGAGGGGAGGGCAGCCGGGAATTGGGGATAACAATGCATTGTTTGCCCACTAAATATTGTAACTCATTATGGACAATAAAAAAAAAGAACAGTTGGGGCAATATTGAAAGACCCTATCTCAAAGTAAATAAATAAATAAAGAAATAAAGAAATAAAAGAAATAAAAGAAATTGGGCTTTTAATGTGTAGTTTGGAGCTTTGATATCTCCAGAGCCTAAAGTAAACGAGGCATGCACTGAGTTGTGTAACACATAAATTTTTATTCTGGTCAAAGGAACCTAAATGCCAGGGGCCTGTGCTTCTTGTTAAGCCTGCAAACTCAAGTCTTATGTGAGGCACTTATATATGTTGAAAATAGACCGCCATCATATTCTTATTTCTTACATTTATCACGCTTTTCAAAGTTCAGGAGACATTGTTTAGGATAGAGCAGACATAATGCATGAGCCAGAGGGCGGGGAGGAATGATGCTGTCTTCTGAACATAAAGTGGCTGTTGTATTCATGACCTACCAGCAGCTGTGGATACCAATCAATAAAAATAAAAAATAAGTCATAAAAATAGAAAAGGGACTAGTTGGAGAAAATGGGGCTCTGTGGAAAGGGGATGGGGAAGGGGAAAAAAGAAGGTAATGGGAGGGAATTATGAACAAAATACATTATATACATATATGAAAATTGTCAATAAAATGTTTAAAATATTTTTAAAAATATTTTATTTATTCAATTTTCAAGCAGAGAGAGAGAGAGAGACAGAGAGAGAGAGACAGAGAGAGAGAAAACACACCAGGGCCACCACCTTGTGGGTCTGGCTTATGTGGGTCCTGGGGAATTGAACCAGGGGCCTTAGGCACTGGAGGCAAGTGCCTTAACCACTGAGCAACCTCTCCAGCCCATAAAATGTTTAAAATATTTTTTAAAAGTCTTTCTTTTGGGCTGGAGAGATGGCTCAGCGGTTAAGGCATTTGCCTCCAGTGCCTAAGGCCCTGGGTTCAAT